>VUYV01000144.1:1616256-1736213 GCA_008711295.1 Anarhynchus alexandrinus
GTTGAGCTTCTCGTCGATCAGCACACCCAGGTCCTTCTCCTCAGTGCTGCTCTCCAGCCATTCCCCGCCCAACCTGTAATTGTGCTTGGGATTGCCCCGACCCAGATGTAAGACCTTGCACTTGGCCTTGTTGAACTGCATGAAGAAAAGAAATGTGTTCTCTTAATTACAACATGCAGGAGTTTAAAACTGTTTAGATTATTTTCTTGTTTTCACACTATAAAGAGTACCACATTCATATATAGCACAAGTACATTTGAAATGCCTTTAAAGCAGACAAATAATATTAATTTACACCTAATGAGCCAACAGTGCAGCTTCCACTTAGAGCACTATAAACCGAGAAGCTTAAAAGCACAGATCCACTCTAGCCAATGAAGAAGCCACCTCAGAGAATTTCCCCTTCTGCTTTTTTCAAAGGGAGAAACACTATTTAATCTTATTGTGGCTGAGAAGTAAAGTTTTCAACCATCAAAAGTAAAATAGAGAGAGTTGATTCTGTAACATGTTGAATTATGGCAATGCTTAAGATGCAAATATCCTTTACATGAAATGTATTTTACACATATAAACTGGTTGGAAAATACTTGACGAAATAACCATTTACTTATTTTAAATTGTAACAATCACATTAAAATTTGAACTCACAACCTTATAAACATACAGTAGCGTTGCTTTAGCCAGTAGGATACTTCTTCATCAGTTAATAGTTATGGGAGCTTACAGATATTAGATTACCTCTAGGGAGATATATTCTTTTTCCATGACTTCAGGAGAAATGGATGAAGAATTGTAAAGGAATTCTAATAAAGATGCTGAATATCAATGCTTACACATTTTAAAGCCAGTGTATTCACTAGTTCTTTTCATTAACTAAATTTTTAGATGTCAAAGATATTTGTACTCCTCAAAAATAGGAAGAGGAAATGACAATTAAAAAATTAGCTTTATAAACACATTTTTTTCTGCATAAGTTAGATTTTTTAGGCTTGTGTAAAATGAAAAGTTAAAAAGATCCAGCCACCTGTTAATACTGTCTGGATAGTACTGCAGCTTTCCTCACACATCAACTGATAACAGTTACCTCAAAGATAAATATCAAAATTCACAATGACTTCAAGGAAAAGATGAAAAATAATAACTCAATTTGCAATTTGGCTTAGAGTTACCATTGAAACATTGGATATATGCACAGAAACATAAGAAGGCTAAAAAGATCCTTGAGTTACAGGTCAGCGTAAGGTGGCAGCAGCTAGTTCAAACCAAAAACCCCAGGAATTGTGAAACAATCAAGAGGGTTGAAACTCTGTTTCTTTTTATAAGAATGTGGTATTTTCCCAGTCAATGCGGTATTTTTAAACTCCCATTTCAAGATAGCAGTGTAGAAAAGACTACTTAAACCACAATGTCTTAAAAGTCTACAACTAAAGGAGAAAACCAAAGGGAAGTGAGTCTTAGATCCTTCTGGAAATCAAAGGGAAATAGGCACCTTCTCCAGTCTGTGCCCAGGAATTCACAGAGAGTTCTTAAGTGGCAGTCTAATAAAACGCAAACTTTGGTAACAATTTGAAAAATTCTAAATTGATAGAACACTTAAAAGAAAACAGTTTTTTTAAATTATTTTATTACATTGGTATTAGTTTCTAACACTGAAAGAAGTTCTCTAAAATATCCAAGCAGAATATTAATGAGCATAGGAGAATTTATTTCAAAATAAACCCATGAAATTGGTGTGTCAACAACTGGAGTGGTATCATAATCACCAGCCGTGTCACAGCTCCTTCTTCCCTCTTAAGCCTTCTGACAAGGAAAAAACCAAGCTATTAAAATTCACTACCACATCAGAACACCATCACCACATCAAAACAAAAACCAGTCATCACCTAACTTCAAAACCTTTGCCCTGTAGCAAGTCCTGAAAGAAAATACAGTTCCTCTTCTTTAACTACACACAGTCCTAAATCTCAAAATCACATTGTATATTTTTGTCTGAGAGTGGTATCTAAGTCAAAATCGCTTCCTATCTCTATCTCCTTCCAGAGTCTGGAATCTCTCCAGCTCAAGCATTTTATTAGTCCCAAGATCTAAATTCCCAATCTCAGTTGTATCCCTTGGGACCGACAGGAGTTTGTCAGAAGCACGAGGTTCCGTGTTCCAGCCGCCTTGCAGTTTTAAAATCTCCATTTCCCATCTGAGGACTGTCATCAGAGATTGCACCAGCAAATGAGGTTTAAGAGAATCGAAAACTTCATCATCGGTTTAAGTTACTCCCTTCTTCAGCACTAACAAGAGCACATTTTAAATCCCCGGGTAGGATTGCTTTTCTTCCCTCAGTTTTGAAATACGTATTAAAAAGAGGATTCCTTTCATATACTTGTGCGAGCAATGATGCCTGAATGTAAATGAAGGCCTTTTGTTTGTAACTGCTTTTATCTTCCAAATCATAGCTGTTTTCTGCAAAGCAGCAGAACACAATGATTCCTTTTCAAAGAAATCTTTTTGATGAAATGGCTCATACACCTGTGAGAGTAATATAGGATGTTTTTATGTTAAACAGAAACACAAAACCCCCAGCAACACCAGTGTTAATTGCTGTATTGTTTCAAGAAACAAAAACTCACAGAAAAAATAGCAACTGCCTACATAACACTGTGTATCTAGAAATTGTTGGAAGCTAATTGCAACAAGCCTGAGACAGTTGTTCCTGCACTTACATTTCACAGTGCAGAGGCTTCGGGAAAATACAATTCTTTCATCTTTCTGGCTTTTGAATCTTTGGTTTTCTTATCAGTTTACTTTGCGTGTAGCGACTATTGCTTTTAAGCAGCTACTGCAGCACAGACTGTTGTCTGAAGTATAAGTCACTGCTTCAGGCAGAAACACATTTCTTGGGGAGACCAAACGTGCAGCAGCATCCGCAGCGCTGTGGCTTGGCGCCGGCTGCGCTGCCGGGCACCAGACGTGGTACCCGCCCTCCCACCCCTTGGTTCAGACCACAACCCCTCTCACCTGTGGTTTCTACAAGCAGCCGAGACACATTTCTGTTCGGTTATGATTAAATTAGGCAGGAGGGGGGAGCAGGTAGGACATGACACGACAGGTGACAGACAGGACACGGACACATGACCAAACCGAAAAACCAAAAGAAGCCCTCAAGTTACTATTCTGAGAGACCACACAGATTAGCAGAATGGCAGAGAATTAGCATCTCTTTTATTTGCAAATAATGCTGTCACTGCAAATTAATAATTATCCCCATAAAAAGTGAAATACTACTGTAATTTTATAACCAGTTTAATTTAAAATCCTGCATTTTCAAATCAAGAAACTAGGACTCAACTGTGAATTAAAAGCAACTCCTTCAGGTCAAAGACATCTCTAGTTTCATCAAATGTCACAGAAAGCACGATTTTGTATATCTTTTTTTTTTTTATATAACTAGTTCTATCATATAATTCGGTTTTATAAAAACACAGATCTAAATAGTCAAGTGGAATTTTCACAATGACACATTCCTTAATCTTGATAGTTCAGTGTGGGCTCTCTAAGCAGCAGGAAATACAGAACAGCAGACACTTCTCACCTTTCAGAGTGTTTTGAAAGCATAAGACAGAAAATTGAATTAGACAATTATAGATGCACCATAATTATACCATACGTGGTAAAAGGATCCTTAAGTTTCTACTAAAGACAGGTAAGGCAGACTAACCACCAATGCTGCCCCACCAACCTGAACTAGAAAGGGCCACCAAGCATCATGCAACCTTAACACAGTCAAAGACCTCATGGCTGCACTATCCATTCCACATGAATTCCTCCCTATGAAAATATCTACAGCAAAATCCCATCAGTGTAAACAGGGATAAATTCCCTTCATTCCCAGATGCATTCTCAAATGATGCCCCAACTACATGTCCCAAATTCAGAGCCCAGCTTTGGCCTCAACCGCAACAGACTTGTTACATGAAACTTTCTGGATCAAGCCTAAACAGATGAGATTGAGTGGGATTTTAGGGTTTTTTTTTTAATAACAAACAGCAGAAGATAGATGGCTGTGGAAGGATTTGCTTGACTCAGTGTTGGTATCTGAATCATTCAACACAGAGACCCCCTTTTGAATCAAAGAGAACTAGTCACAGTAAACTCCAGCCCAAAGCAAATGTTCAGCAATGTTAAAAACAGCTGAACTGAACTTCGTTCTAAAGCATCCAATCCTCTCCACTTGATAATGAACAGAAAACTTACACCAAGTTCTGTACAGCTAGGATTTTACCTTAGGAATTCTTAACCTATATTTAAAGTAAAGTAATGTCTTTAAAGCTGCATTTCAAAACCAGGTGCCTTCTAGATTCATATATTTTAGAGAGCATATCAGATTTTAGTGAGCTTTCCTATAAAGTAAAACTCAAGTGATTATATCATCTGTCACTGACCCCTCAATAGGTTGATTTAATTCACATTTGAAAGTGGACAAACTTTTAAGGATATTGAAGTCTTTTTTTTTTTTTTTTTTTTTTTAACTGTTAAAAATTTACTTCTAGGGAGAAGAGAAAGATACTATTTATCCGTTCAGTAATGGAAAATCAGAAAGAGCTCAGTCCAAATCTGTTCCAAGAGGCAGCAGTCAATATACGGGGCTGGGGGGGAGGCGGGGGGGAGTGGGGAAGTCATTTATCCATTAAGCAGGTGCACAGCTCCAGACAAACTACACCGACTGCTGTGGTGGTTGCATAACAAAATATACAAATGTGGGCTGGTGTGCAAGGATGGATGACAAAAGAAAAGCAAGTTTCATTAGTTCTGCTACTAATGGAACAGTTTGTTTTAGCTTATAAACGTTCTAGAAAAATTTAACGGCTATTAGAAACTTTGAAGATTACATTTGATCATTAAAGTGTGAAATAGAGAAATTTATGTCTGTTTTAATTGAAAAGCTTAATACAACCTTTACAGCAGAGTTACCTCCTGATATATCTGCAAAGGTCTGTAGAAATTTTTTTACTGTGCATATTTTACGTACACCAGCAGATTCTAACTATGGCGAGGACAGAGACAAATTAATGTAGATTCAATTAAGATGTTCATAATTAAAATCTGCACACTTAAGACTGATCTATTTGTCCTTTCTACCTTTTCTAGCTGTATAAAACAAGGAAAAAAGTTGGTGCAATTCTAAAGCAGTCATTTTAGCACTTCTCGAGGGAATACCTCTCCACAGAATGTACACTCAAACTGTAGTTTTGCTGGTGAGGAGGTCAACACCTCAAATCCCCACCTGCAGCACTCTAAAGAGTTGAATTATTCTATTGCAGCTACTCAAGTTTGTACTTATGCAAGATAAAGCTAAGATAATGAAGCTGCGAGGCCTGCAAGGATGAGAAAAACAATCCTCCTGCACTCTGATGCACCTGATGTTGCATAAACTATGTGCACAAAGAACTGGTTTGACTCCCCGCCTGTCTCCTGGAGGCTGTCAATTACAGGGTCAACACAGGAGGGTCCAGAGAAAAAAAGCAGATTTGATACCCAATTTGATCTTTAATACTCTCAAATGTATGGATCTACAATTAATCACTTAGATTCAAAATTAAGTTCCTTTACAAGCAGAAACTTAAATTAATACTTAAGTTCTTACTGTAAGTAGTCTTATTCCCAGAGGTGACAAAAAATTATTGAAGTCAACATAATGAAGAAAATTTCTATGGAACTCCTCTTATTTGACACCTATCCCAGAATTCGGACCATCGCTTGTGGCAGAGAATATGTAACAGTTCCATCAAAAAACTGGAGCCTCAACTGCCAGTGGAAAATAGGCGTGAGGTGCATATAAGGAGTACCTACAGCTTTAGCAGCCACCCATGCACTGCAAAACCTGGATTCCATCCTCTCCACCAGCATCAGAAAAGCTCAATATTCATGCATTAATCATAAAACAATACTGAATTTAAATGTGAAAATTGAAACAGATGTTTGAAATTGTTAGTCCACAGCGTCACAACTGTGTGTCTGAACACCATCACACTGAGACTCGTACAACTCACTGGGAGCATAATATTGTGTCAGACGGTTCCATCACCATTTGCATGGGGGAATTTATATTCCTTTCTCCTCGGATTAGAGCTGGAGTCAGGAGAACCTTATCAGGTTTCAATAAGAGTACCTGCCTTAGGATTAATGGCAAAAGTTGATCAGAAAACCATCACCTACTTGCTTTATTTAGATCAAAAACACTGAAAACTAAAAACACAGGGTAGCTACATTACTGAAGTTTGTGAGTTCTTTGCTCCATTTTGAGCACTTTGAATACTCTGGTAGAACAGATGTGGTGCTTTCAGGTGCACAGATCTCAAGTTACTAGTTGAGGTCAAAACAAAGGAAAAAACACATTTCAGTATCCAATAGCTTGTGCACACCTTCTGTAAAACAACTTGATGGAGATGATTACTGAATGCGACCTTAGGCAGGTGATTTGAAAGACAGATAAATAGCTGTTGGCTGGCACATACTCACAACTTCATTTGAACTGGTAATGAGAGACTGTGAAATATAATTTGCATCCTTACTGTACAGCACGGGGAAATGGCATAGCAGCCAGCATACAACAAGACACAAGAGGAAATGCAAAAGATTTTCTTCAGCATTTGCTGAAGCAAGATCTTCAATAATTAATAAAAAACATAACACAAGGAGGCTGTGAATATGAAAGACCCAATTCTATAGAAGTTCACAGAAAATAAAATCCCTGTAATATTCTACAGAGGATTCAGAACTCTGTAATGTTTCTATACATTGCTCAGTTTTGTAAATGCTACTGGTGACCACTGATTTATATGACAGTGGGACAATAAGTTGTCTATCATGTTTAAGGACTTGACTGTAGAACCCTACAAGAACTTTTCTTTTAAATGTCAGTTTTATGAAATTAAATTAATAGCAGGGCAAACTAGCAGTTCTGTGATTTCCACATTATTCAAATAGCGTGAGGCAAGGCAAAACAATGTGACACCTATCAGTAGGTGTGGAAGCCTGTGCACTAGAAAGAAGGGAGCAGACAGAGAAGAGGTGAAGGAAGGAAGGGAGTCAAAATGATGGCTTAGAAGAAAAACTGCCTAGGAAACAAACAACGTGCCTAGGAGAAAGAATTTGAAGGAAAAAAAAAAAAAAGAAAGAATCTCAAATGAGTCATCTTGAGGGATAGGTCTCAGAGAAGGAAACTTATGAGATTAGGGTTGTTCAGCCTGAAGAAGAGAAGGCTCCAGAGAGACCTTATAGCACCCTTCCAGTACTTAAAGGGGGCCTACAGAAATGGTTGAGAGGGACCACTACACGACGGAGTGTAGTGATAGGATGGGGGGTAAAGGTTTTGAACTGAAAAAAGGTAGATTTAGATTAGGTATTAAGAAGAAATTCTTTACTGTGAGGGTGGTGAGACACTGGAACCGGTTGCCCAGAGAAGTTGTGGATGCCCTATCCCTGGAAGGGTTCAAGGCCAGGTTGGATACAGCTTTGAGCAACCTGGTCTCGTGGAAGGTGTCCCTGCACATGGCAGGGGGGTGGGAACTAGGTGAACTTTAAGGTTCCTTCCAACTCTAACTGTTTTGTGATTCTGTGATTCTATGAATGAAAGGAAGACAAAAAATTCAAAATAAGAACATTGGAATCTGTATGCTTCTACAATGTTAAGATGAAATACACAATGGGTACACAACACACACACATCTATGTTGATATGTGAGAGATGTTTTTCTCCAAATAATATGCATGCTACTGTGATATATAAGCAGTAAATATGCCTGAATTTCAGATGGCCACATAATATAACAAGATTGGTTTTAAGGCTGAGTTATTTAGGTGTCCAGTAAAGGTCACCAGAGTGCTGGTGAAAAGATCATGCCACACCAAGGTGTTATGCATTTTTGTAAGCTGTGCAGACACTGATTTGGTAACATTTTAGAACGGCAGGGGGCACTTTCAGCAAAATTGTTTCTTATAGCCATCTCTTAACATGTAAAGTTCACCATCTGGAATCACAGTGAAAGGAGTTAAATGGAAAGATTAATGAAGTGTGGTATACCTCCAAAATAACTCACCAGTAAGAGTGTCATTACTATAAGACAGGATCTCTTTGAACCTTGTAATTCTAGTAACCAATATAAGTCTTACTAGCTAGGGTTTTTTTTCTGTTTATTCTACACAGTTTCTTCAAATTCTTCTTGGTATTTTCACACATAGGAAATACACATATTTATACTTTGTGAATACTGAAGGACCTGCTAAACTTTGTCCATAGAGATAAATGCACATTATAAATGAACCACATGAAACTTCTGAGGTTCTTACAGACAGAATACACTGAATTTACCTCTGGAACCAATTATTTCCCCTTCTAAATTCTGGATCAGAATGAGATAATCAGAATTCATACACTTGAAAAGAAAAAAGTCTCCTAAAGCATCCTGAAAACTTAAAAATCTCACCTCCAACTAATTCTGGGTAAGTTATTGCATTTTTACATTTTTTTTTCCATATTTACTTCTGTTCTACTTTTGTTCAGACTTTTTTTTTTTTTTTCACTGCCCTTGGTATAAGAAATAATCCTAAAAGAACTCCTCTCCTATACCTGCTAAATTAAGATGTTGAATGAACAAATGCTCAGGACAAAACTCTGTATGATTTCACAGCCACTTCTTGCCTTCCTGTCTGAAGGCATGGTGACCAGAACTGCAAAGAAAAACTTTCTTCAGTGACACAGAATCTCCTTTTCTTCTTTATCATTTCAAACATCACTGTTCCTGGATTACCTGTCCTCCACAACCTTTCCTGACATCATGATATTTCTTCCTGCCTTAGTCATTTGGGGATTTTCTTGCTCATATTTCAAAACTTAAAATTTTTATACAGTCTTAATTTATTCATCCACTAGACAAAAGAATGAAACAGTAATGTCATGGCTCAAGATTATTATGAGAACTGGGAAATAATTGGAATAGTTTTGATGGAAAATTAAATTTATGAAATTTAACTTGACTTGCAGTCAAATCTGCTACGAAACAAATTACTATGTTATAATTACAATAAGACTAGTTTCATTGCAAATTAAATCAGAAACTTTCTCTCTTATAACATTTTTGGAATATCTTGATCTTATACCAAGAATAGCCTCCCTCTTTGTGCATTATGACTTAAGAAAAAAAATTTATTTCAGAAGTTAACTGGGATAAATTGGGATAATTTTCCATCAGAAACATGTTGAATAATTAATTTTATTGTAAATTATTATGGATATTTTGTGTGCAGTTTTGTGGTGTATTTTTTTGTGAATTTTGGTATTGCTTTTCCACTCTTCACAATTTACATCCATTTGTAACATTTGTTTCGAAGTCAGCTAGAAAAGATTCAACATAGCAAAGCATTGACTGACAATTTGTGAAATCTAGACAAGTGCTTTTGCAGACTTTTGATTCTGAGAATAGAAATACTTATCTCCATTGAATGATGTCTGTGCTGGTTTTAATAACGTTTGATGTCCTATAAGAAATCTGGAAACACCTGCTAAGGTCAGACCTTGTGCTAGGCAACATTCAAACAACTACCGAAAGACCCCTTTCCTCAAAGAACCTGAAATCTAGGAAAATCTAGTTCTAATTGGTTAGACTTATCTCCTCATTCAGTAGCATCAAATTGATGCTTGAACAATTTATGCTTCCAAGGCTTCTGTCAGGGCATCATGTAGAAAGCCAAATGCAGGGTTGAATGTGTAACATGGAGAGATTTCACAGAAGTCAGAGATCTAAGCAAATGAGAAGGTCAAGGTCTTTCATGTCAGTAAGAGATAGGATCTAGACAGCAGTACAGATCATATGTGGGTCAAACCACCCTCTCAAGACGCCTGTCATTTCAGTCTTGAAAGGAGTGGCCTGATTTAATTAATGATCTTAACTTAGGAATCTTAGTTAAATGTCTAAAAAGTTCACCAAAGTTCAATACCGCATATCCTCCGCTCAGCCAAGGCACTAGAACAACCCTCATGCCATATCAAAGCCGCTGAGATTCACAAACTTGGCAGCCTGATCTGTGAGGGGCATCCAATATGCATATCCTGAGGAATAAATCCAGGATTTCCTCAATACTTTTTGGATCAAAAAGCCACAGCAAATATGTGTGCGTGGGGGGTGTTAACCAAGAAGCACATGTGTCAATAAAAAACTTAAGCATGTGTCCTAACAATCAGATCAGAGTCAGGCATCCAGCTGTTGGTCCTTCTTTCATTTCCAGGACCCGTCTCATTTTGCACAGTGGTCAAGTGCTGGGAAATATGGGTCTACAACTTATCAAAAGGCTCTGGCAACCTGGTTAAAATACTGCGGCTGACCTTTTGTTACCAGTCAAGCACCTACAAGTCCATATAACCACACAAAAGTTTCCATCTGAATCTGGGAGACCACATGGTCATATGCAGAACTTTTTTCTTCCAAATCCAGAAAGTATACATCACAGGAGAGCAAGTTAGATGTACTTGCATCTATAAGTACTTACTTGTAGATGGTACTTTATAGGTACGTGTCTCTAAGTTCAGCATCAAGAAATTATTTATAAATCTGTCATTACCTAAACCTATACCCATACTCAGAAGACAACACAATAATGCATTCTTCCACATGAAGTTATGTCTTTGAATGCTGATTTTCCACGTTATTCTTTTCTTTCTGACAAAAGGCTACATTGGAGTCATTAAGAAGAATTATTTTCCCTTTTAAATCAATGAAGGTTGCAATTCTGATTTCAGTGTTTTGGGAATGGTGACAGTTTGTGAATTACAGGTTCCTGTACACTTGTCTGACTCAGATTTATAAGCAAGGTCAGACACAGCAATGCGAGAATGGCATTGTAATTAGAAAGGTGCTTGTTCTGCCAGCTAGGTGTAAAATGCCCCAGCAGCGCACAGTGAAGCCTTTATTTTATGCCTAAATTAATTGCAATAACTATTAAACTACAGCTGGTAGGGCAGCCAGACAGGCGTAAACAGGAATTCCAGGCTGACAGAGCTGGAAAAAAAGTGTTTCCACAACAGAACTTCAGCCATTCAAAGTGACAAACAGGAAAGGGAGAATGTCAGCTTGAGCACCTGACTTCAAAGTGAGCACATGAACAGCTGATATTCTACATAAAGGCAAATGAGGAACACAGGAAAAGCTTTCAAGAGCTGTTATATGGTATATTACAAGACCAAACTTTTGAGGTTTCATGTTTTTGCAAATTGCACTTGGAAAAAAAATGCTAAGTAGAACTGCTAGGTTCTATGGCTTGGTTGTCCCCTTCAACCACTTCCTTCTGCTTTTCCACATGGACATGAACACCGGTTATAAGAAAGCAGTATACAGCAAGGGGGCAGCTCCATGATACAGGGCCTCCAGCAGCAGTAATGGGAATTCTGAGCGCCTTCCGCTTGCACACAGTGATGCCTCTTTCGCTTTAATGACACAACCATTTGTGAGGCCATCCTTTGAACTGACTCACTGAACACGCATGAGTGAAAATAAATCCTGAGGGAAAAAAAAGGTTATTATACTCAAAATCCAATGCAGAATTATGTCCTCAAGTGAACATCTTTCTTTGTAAGAAAAGACCACTTGCTTTGGTTCCTTCTGCTCTGGAGAAAAGCACTTTCCCTGCTGCTTGTAAGTTTTGAGAGTGAATGATGGGAGAGGAAGAGATTTGTGTGAACTGACAAAAGATCTGACCAGGAAAGTACCAAAGAAGGGTGTGAGGGGAAGAAACCCTAAAATACCACAATGGAGTTGTGAGTGAAATTTTCAAATGCCCTCCTTCGTTACCTGCAATGAGCGTACACAGTTACTGCCCCATAGTTGCAGGGACTGGTTTTGGTATTAGATAACAGGTTTGCTACTCATGCAGAGTTGGCAGAGGAGCAGTGAGGGAAGAATGATGCTCCACTGTTCAACAGAAGACTTGGAAAAAATCTAAGACATCCTGACCACTGTAAAAATGGCTAAGTTTGAATGTGACTTATATTAGGAGATGTAGGAATATATGACTCTTTCTTTCTTTACTTATGCTAAAGTTAAAAAGTGTACTAAAATAACCCTTTACAACATTCTGCAAAGACTGATCTGATTGTAGGAATGCTCATTTGCCATGTGTAACTGAAAATGTGCTTTTTTAAAAATTAATGTGACCTGAGTAAGATGGGGACTATACCCTAAAAGTCAACTTTAAAAGCAGTTAACTGAAAAGACATTTCAGAGTTCATACCTGTTGGAGTGATCTAGAATTCAAAACTTTACAAGCAAAAATACATGAAATAGGTGGTGCTACAGAGTCAGGAGCAAACCGGGTAACAGGCTGCAGTCCCTCAGGGGTGTCCCCGCTCTGGTGTGGGTCACCCACAGGCTGCAGTCCCTCAGGGGTGTCCCTGCCCTGGCATGGGCTGCCCACGGCTGCAGCCCCTCAGAGACATACCTTCCCCAGCAGAGAGCGTCTTTTTTCGGTCTATGAAAACAGTAGCAGTTTCCTCTCATAAAGCCCATAAAATGTAATTCTACTACAGTCTCAAAACTATTTTAAAATCATATGGTCCTACAGAGTTTCAAAATTCAGTGGTTTTACTACAGTCATTGACCTAGTCAGCATTCAGAAAGAAACGAAAAAAGCCAGTTATAGAAATAATGAATAATGATAAAAAAAGACCTCCTCACCTTCAGAAAAAAAAAACCCAAATTTTCAGAGTCCTAAATTTTTATTTACTTCTATACAATAACACACACAACGGACCTACTTCTTTTTGTGTTTTAATAACTTTCTCATGCCAGCTGACAGGTGGGGAGCTGTAAACTTCTGAATTTGTGCATAGACTGCAGTCACGGATGTATTCAGAACTTAAACGGAGGTCTGAAACACAGGGCAGAAAACCTGCAGTTCACCTATATCCTGTGAAGGTGTGTTCATGCAGAAGAGGTTGGTTCCTAGTTAAATATAAGCTGATGAGAACACCTTCTGTGCTGGACACTTTCCCTTTCCCTTTTCTTCTTTTAAAGCCTGCAAGTTCATTCATACAGGTTCTGCTAGTAGAGTAAATTCATTTGGAAAGGCATTTTTCTTGGCGTCTCTGAACATCCACAAGGTATGAATAATAAATTGAGAATAACCTTTCCTGGAATAAAGTTTTCATCAATCAAAGCAAGGATGAAACACATCCATTCATTTACGAACAGAGAGCATATAATCTATTTTTGCTTCTATGCACCTGTTCACTTTTCCATCTGTCATAGAACAGGGAGGAATGTGGTCAAGATCAGGAATTAAGAATACAAATCTCATGCTGTTGAATACACTCAATGGGCTTGTCCACCTCCAAAAAATTGTGTTAATTAAAAACACTAACGGTCAATTTGTCTGACACAAGGTTATGCTTGTCCATGCCAGATATCCATATATCAAGACCATCAATCATGAATTGGAGTGTTCAGAATCATACTTAAACATGCCAACAAGCCTAGCTGAAATCACACAAACAGCAAAAACACCAACAGCCTCTAGAATTCCTCATAGGACCGTATTTTCAAGCTGTAATCCCTATCCTCAGAGAACGATTCTGGCCTTGAAAAATACCAGGCCTTGAAAATAAGTAAGAAGATGATATCTTCAAAAAACCTATGAAAAAAAAAGAAATAAAGAAATAAAATGGAGCCAAGGGCAGGAGAGAGTGTTGAAGAAGAGACAATAAGGTACAAGTGGATCAGAGGCCTTGGACCTGCCTGAGAAAGAAGACTTATGAATTCAAATTGCTGATAATTCATAAGTTTAGCTTCTTAAGGCGTTCTGTCTTGTACTATTTCAGACGAATGACCAGAAGTCATTCCATAAACTTGAAATACAGACATATCCAAAATACCTGTCCTTTTGTCTAAACACTCCATTTGCATTTTGACCATAGTGAAAAAGCATTATCTTTAGGAAAAAATAATTTTAAAATGAAAACTAATCAAAATAAACATGTTGATCCTGAATGGATGCTGTGATTCGTATACTTCCATTCTCCCCTCTAAGCTCCATTAGATATCTCAAGATGCATTACTCAGTAACAAGAAGCAATGTAGTGAAATAAATCATAGGGAGATGAAGACAATTTTCATCACTTTAGTTGTTCCACTAAAAATTCTGGCAATTTCCATGGACAGAAAACAATAGGCATGAAATCATTCATTTAGTCAAAACCTCACATTTCCATTACAATCAGTTTTGACAGAAGATGACTGATAAACCCAAATTAAAAAGTAGAGCAGCAAAATCATACTTATTTGTGCATTGAAATATCACAAAACAACCACTTGGCGTCTCCTCCTAGAATATAAAACACTGCTAACAGTAGAAAGCCAAATTCTTTCAACAGCTATCAAGTAGTTGCTACCAAAAATGAGGGTTTAGAAATTGTGATTTTTCATAATTTTAAAAGTTCTTTTTTAAAGGTAAGAATATGTATCTGTCTTCTCTATTAAAATAAGCTCACAAGTGAGGTTCTTGGAAAAAAACATCTTTTCCATTCTGGCCACACATCACGAAGCTGCCACTTTCCTTCTCTCCCAAAGAAGACAATGTATTAGGGAGTAAAAGTAAATGAATAGCAAATGATGAAGGGAGGTGATTTGGCCCCTCTACTCTGCTCTTATGATACCCCACCTGGAGTACTGCGTCCAGCTCTGGAGCCCCCAACATAAGAAGGACATAGCCCTGTTGGAGCGGGTCCAGAGGAGAGCCATAAAGATGATCAGAGGGCTGGAGCACCTCTCCTGTGAAGACAGGCTTAGAGAGTTGGGGTTTTTCAGCCCGGAGAAGAGAAGGCTCCGGGGAGACCTTATTGCAACCTTCCAGTACCTAAAGGGGGCCTACAGGAGAGCTGGGGAGGAACTTTTTACAAGGACATGTAGTGATAGAATGAGGGGGAATGGCTTTAAACTGGAAGAGGGCAGGTTTAGATTAAACATTAGGAAGAAATTTTTCACTTTGAGGGTGGTGAGGCACTGGAACAGGTTTCCCAGAGAAGTTGTTGAGACCCCATGCTTGGAGGTGTTTAAGGCCAGGCTGGATGGGACTTTGAGCAACCTGGTCTAGTGGGAGGTATCCCTGCCCATGGCAGGGGGGTTGGAACTCGATGATCTTCAAGGTCCCTTCCAACCTAAACCATTCTATGGTTCTATGAAGAAGAGAAGAGGTTTTAAAGCAGCAAAGGAAAAAAGCAAGATATCATACCCCTCAGAACTTTGCCTTTATCACCTAACCTGAAGTCAATTTTTACAAAATATATTTCACTGTTGCTTTAATTAGCAACTGCAGTAACAAGTTCCACCTTTCTGTGAATGAAAGCACACCACTTTATTTACATTAATTTATTTGAAGACCATTTCTCACTGTAACTTTCACAGACGGAGCATTGCATCCTCCCATACCGTAAACTCAACAAAATCCTCGTATGTGTTTGAAAACAAGCAAATAACAACAAAAAACTGACTTCTACTCTGATCAAGAGCACTTTTGGAAGAGGCAGTTCATTACCACTCATGTCAAACTAACCAAGTGACCAAACTGCTTTGAACCTTGCATTTTACTCTTTGAAGAAGTCACGAAACATGTAAACAAAACCAGTGTCCTAAAAATGCATGAATCTCACAGAGAACAGTCATTCATTGTGGTTTCCCCAATCCAAATGCATGCAGTCTGGGGTGTTAAATGCATTAGCAAATAACTTACTAAATTTAGCCTTAAACATAACCAGCTGTTTCTCAATATAGGATTTGTTACTGTTTTATGGCTGAAAACACGTTTGTTTGCATTTATAAGGTACTATTGCCCAGGGTGCTCTTCTGCAATGAACTGTGTTGTTTTGAAGCTAAGAAATTTTGGAAGACAATTACCAGAAATCACCAGTTAATGAGGAACATGTTACCAAACTAAAGGTCTTCAAGATCTCTTGGATGAAAGACTAATGCTAGGTCAAAGGAACCATGCTACCAACTATTTTATCTAACATTGCAGAGGAGTACACAATCATTTTAAAGCAGAAACAAAGCTAAAATTAACTCCTAGATGGTCTCACTCCCTCTTCTCAAAGGGCTGCTGAGAAGGGTTTGAACAAATGTTTGTCTTACAGACAGGAGTCCCAAAGATGTCTACATGCTCTGTGTTTCAACTTTCTTGGAAGAACTGTAAGATAACAGGCTGATGACAATGAAGCCTGTGAAATGATATTTCTGGTATGTCTTCTTTTCAGTCCAATACTGCTTGGCAATCTCATTTCTTTTTTCAGTTTGGCTCCGGATTAAGATGGATTAAATTAACTTTATTCATTCCAGATGAAGTAGGGCTGACATTTATTGCCAGGGAAAGAAGTAGAGTGGTGTCTCTGAAAAATCTTTTGGTAGATGACACAATTTATTGCTGAAACGGTTCGGAGGCATTACAGGCCTTTGGGCTTTGAAAAAAAGGGTTTGCATTCTCAAAGAGTAGCACAGACTTGAATCACTTTTTCCTCATGGTTGATCAGAGAGAAAAAAAATGATGAGCTTTCTATGTTATGTTCGGCCAGATCACTTAGGGTTGCAATAAGTATTGTCTTGCCACGCAGTGGAGTAAACTGAGCTAGTAAGAGTGAGCACACTTGGTCCGTCTGTAAGCAGATTTATTCATGCAAACTTTTGATACACTTTTGGGCCCAAGCATGCTGAACAAGACCTTGCTGCAGGCAACATTTTGCCTTACTGTCTGATATACAGCAATGTAATATCTCTACGAAACAACAGTGTTAATATTTACAGTTATAGTAAGTCACTAGGGAACTGAAAATGCATGAACTAGTTTTCAGAAGCCTAATTATACTTTAGGAAGCCAAGTTTGAAACTTCAGGCTGGATGTTCCTCTTTTCTACATCTTCTGGATGTTTAGATGAAATATGACCTCTTGAGAAAACAAGGCAAAAAATTAAAGATTATACTTGGACCTAGACCATATGCCTTTCCTTATTCAGTAGCAGCTCAGCGTTTTCTATCAGTCATGCAGAACTTCACTTACAGAACCTGTGTGGCAACAGCCTCATGCAGTGCTTTGAAAAACCCAAAAGCTAACATAGAAAGTTGTGCATGCAATCTATTATTCTGTATTTACTTAATCCACTTTCTTCCACAGATACCGTGTTTCTCTTCATCTATCTCATTCGTGAAGTACTTTGAAATGCCTGCCTCACAAAAAGTCAAGAAGAAAAGAACTTTTAAAGGAACAGAGTAGCAACAGAATAAAATCTGAACGGAAGACACAGCTTTACTCTTTTGCCATTTTGAAGAGTCAGAACCCCGGGGGAGGGGGCAAAAGAGCATGAAATGCGCAGCCAACATGATATAAATCAATCTTATGAAAGGGAGATGGTCCTCTTAAGATGTTCTTTAATAACAAGATGACCATCAGCATACCCTGTCTAACACTCAGTAAATATTTGAAGGCATATCTTCTATGAATGCATTTTATTCTGCCATGTCTAGTCAGACAACTGAATGATTAAGTGTGTACTTGTCCCTGAACACCTTAAATGATCATAAAACAGCTCCTCTATGTATTATCATCCAGCATCCCTGAGGCAAGAAAAATGAGGAGAAGAACAAATATTCATTGCTCATTCTATATATTGAAAAATGGGTTGCCACATTAAGAAAGTGTTCTTTTTTCCAGTTGAGACATGAGTTTTCAAGACAAACTATGAAAGATTTCGTTTCTCCTGCTTTTCATCAATAACGTCAAATAAATTTTTATTTGTAATGATTTCTGAAACTTAGGCCTAGATTTAGATTTTTAAAAAATCAGGTCATTTCATAACAAAAATGCAACCCCTCTCCCTCCCCTCAAAAGCTCTAAGGAATATAAATTTAGATTTCCGATTAAAGATATGAAGCTTAATGAAGAACTCTAGGGACAGGCTGCTTTCTAACAGCTACCCTGGGGAAAGTGACAGAACACTGAAGAGGGACCGATCTCTGTGTGTATGAAGCAAGCAGATTTTTAAGCTTCCCCTTTTCTTCTTGATAAAGCTCGAGCATTCTTGCATGAACTACCAAGCAGAAATATCCACTCTTTTCTGCTTATCCTGACCTCATTAGCATCCTGTCGATTGTTTAAGAGAAGATTCTTTTTCATTGCAAATTCTCTTTCAAACAGTACTCCCTCCCACCCCTGCTTCCCCCCAAGGGCCTTTAATTGTGCAGACTACAGACATTTGACAAGTATGACAACTACTTTGAATTAATGCCGCAAGATTATTTATGTGCTGCCTTAATTTTAAAGAGCAAACCTGATTAAAATCAAAACCTTGAGTTCCAGGATTCTATAAATGAGCTGCAGAATCAGCAGCACAAGATGGACATTTCCAGCAAAGGACCATTTTACTAAGGCATTTCAAAGAAAAATGGCAATAAATCATTGCTGATATCAATTACAAATATTCACACACACTCTCCAGTCGTAAAGTAAGATCTTCTCAAAGTCTGGAGCCCTGAAATGCACCTGTTCAATATAGTAAAGAGAAAGGAAATAATTTTAAAGAAACCTTCTCTCTGCTCTGCACCTGTGCCTAATTTACAGTGCACTGATTATGAAGTTAACACAATTAAATTTCAAATGGAAATCACAGCCTTTTGCTTTTTTTGAGTGCAATTATATGCTTATCAGAACACAATTGAGAAAAAGAAAAATTCTTGAAGTCATTGAAGAGAGGTTGTTATATTACAGCAATGAGTGTGAAAAAACTGAAGGTGAGGAGTTGGGGAAAGAAGGTTTCCTTCAGTGCTAATGACTGCAGTCTTGTTTTATTTCCATAATGCTGTTCTTGAAGTGTACAAGCACTTGACCTGAAGCCTGTGAACATGAAATCCCTCATCTTCCTTACTGAATTTGAACACAAAATAGCAGTTCATTTTTTGTTAAGTAGTCAGCTCTGAACATCTGATGAAGAAATGGTGTAGTGGCGAGTTTTATACAACACTTTTAGGGTTCCAAAATGTTTTACAAAGCACATGCAAATTATTACACTACCACAGATGTGCAGCCGCATCTTGGAGGAAACAAAGCAATTAGGTAATAGCACGCTGCACCTCTAGTACATTTGCTTAGGTCATGAAAAATTGTTGAATTAAAATAATAAAATGGGAAACTATGAAGAGATGGAATATAATTTCAACTGAAAACTGCTCAGGAAACTCGTTAACCTTGCTAGTCCTGTAGGCAGTGAATCAGCACTTGAGCAGCAGCACCGTTAGGATGCGTGATAAGAAGCTGGTTTCCCCAGGCATGAAGGAGCCATTAATGGATAGGGAGCCCCAGCCACCCAGTCAGGGACATGTGTGCCTGCTCTGGCCCCCCCCTAGGGCATCCCAGGATGGCGTCAGCCCAATGGGCTGGAGGTGACACCCACCTCTGTGAGTCAGGAGGATGCCCTGCCTTGAGATCACCTACAGACTGAAGGGTCACTGCTGGGCAATATGGGCTCATTATGGGGGAAGAGCACTTGGGGATGGCACAAAACTTATTATGGGATCTTTAAGGGCAGAACTAAACAGAAAAAGGAGGCACCTGGGGGTGCAAGAAGCCAGGCAGCTCCTGGGTGGACTGCATGTCTGAGGGCAATTACTGGAGAGATCCAGTGAATGTGTGTGTGTACATACACACACACGTGTGTGTGTTGATGTGTGTAAGGGTGTTTGTACCAGCAGCTGGCTTGTGGCTGCAGAGCTCAGGGGATCATGTGCCCTGGTGCAAACAACTCTGGATTCCTGGGATCCTGGGGAAGCTACTGGGCAGACTTGGCATCTAAGCCAGATACTGGAGCGATCCGTATTGTATATAGAAAAATATATGCATATATTTCCCACTAATGAACTTTTATCCTGGTCAGCTAGAGGGGGGAACAGAATGAGGGCACTGGTGCTGTCTGTGTTTGTGTGGGTGCTGAGTGTGTCTGTCTGTGTGAGTGGCTATGGGTATATATATGTTGTGTGTTTGTGTATGTGTGTGTGTCTACTGGGAGTACATGCTCTGCCTCGCTACTGGCTGGACCCGGGGCAGCCTTGGCTCTATCAGACTGGAATACAGCAATCCCCACAAGGCCAAAACCCAAATGAACACTGAAGCATATTCAGCACATGCCCTAAGCTTTACTTAGAGAAATATCCAAATGATTTTTGGCCAGATAGAAAGTAAACTTTATTCTTTAGTGTGTGGCTAACACAATCAGCTTCCTTTTTTTATTCTTAATGTTGTTTCTAATCTGTGGTTCTATTCTCATACACTCCACTTACTGACCTAAGAGGTGAGAAAATTAAAATGTGGTGAAATCTAGAACAAAAATGTCCTAAAAATGGAAATGAAATGTCCTCCCAAGGCGGTCTGTAGCAGGACAGAACTTCATAAATTTTATTTTTGTAAATGGACACACACACAAAAAAAATATGTATACATATACACACACTCAAATATATATCTGTTTATGTATACATACACATATATGTATCTATATATAAAAGAAAGGTAAGTAAGAAAGAAGAGGCAATACCATTAGACTGGTAGCTGACTGCATGGCCTCACCAAGGACAGGGACTTTTCAAGTTTCCGATCAAGGGCAGGTTGTTATAGGAAAGCAAGCCCACCACCGAGAGCAAAACAAAGAAAATTAGCATAAACTATATTCTATTTTCAGTTGCTTAGTACAGTTTTACTTTTCAGTCTGAAAAGGGCTCCACTGTGTCAGGCCAGATCACCTCCCAGCATGATGTGACCTTCCTTCAGGCTGGCCACTCAAGTGAAGTCAGAGTTTCTAGGGCACTTCATTTTAACTATAGTAGTTTGAGGCTATTTTAGACCCACATTAGCAACTTTCTCTGGTCTGGGTTGCATAAGCATTGCCCATCATGTTCTTTTGAGTTCACTGTAAGTCAAAGTTGCATATATATATATGTAATGTTCTCTTGAATTCACTATAAGTCTAAGTTGCATATATATATATGTAAGGACAATCAAATATGCTCATCTGTGAATCACAGCAAATCAGTAAAATAGAGAAAAGCTAATGTAAAAGACTAGTATGTGAGTTCCCAGGTATGATTTCAATGAAATAAAGTCCTTGTTTTGCTTCCTTCCTCCAGCTACATATAGTTTGCTCACCTTCATTTATCTATTCAAATTTTCAACTGTATGGAAGTCGTTAAAGCAGCACCTCGCACTCAGCAAGGTTTGAATCGGTTACTGAACTTAACATCGAATCTTGCTTGGGTTCCCACTGAACTAGGGACATAAGAGAGATCCTCATCGCCTTTCAGTTACAACCAGCTGTCATCACTGGAAATCATGGCCCACTACATCTCATGAAACACGTAGCAGAGATAATGCGCACATGGTCAGGTACGTGCCTACAGTTGCGTGCCTGCTCATCCATGCTCCGAGCCAGCCCAGTTCTAGCTCTTCAACTGCATCATCTCTTCTGGCTGCCCAGAATCACAGCACCCTAAACATGGCACTACCATGGCTGGGATGGGGCCACCTCAGACTGCTGGCATGATGGGAGCATACCTGTCCAAGAGAGTGCGCGTGCCTCGGAAATGTCACCTCATGGCCTGGGAAAAGGCTGAGTATAAAGCTGGCATAAATGCACAAAACAGGTACAAACTCTACAATGTAAGCCAAAGATAATTAAACTAACATGTGGTTGTATATTTAAACCAAATCCAACATCAGTTGCATGCATTCAGTTTTCAAAAGTGTTCTTTGCCTGAGGCAAAGGGAGGGCAAATGATTTCACTGGAAAGTGGCAAGGGCAGCACAGACAATTTAGAAATCTGTGACCATTTTCAAGTCAGTGGGTGTCTTACCACTGAATTTAGTGAGGTTGGAGTTTTACATCTTGCACACTGACCACTGTTGGGAATGAAGAGGAGAACTCGAGAAATCTTCATGCTTTACCAAAGGAAGAATATCTTCCCCTTTACAGACTGGGGAGTCAGAAAAGAGGGAAGGATTCTTCTTGGAAACTTCATTGTCAATGGGACATTAATATAAACAAATCATTTCAATCCTTGCCACATATGCATTTGCTCAGCATGGTTAATGTCTGTAATTTGTGAGAGGGACAGGGACTTCTCAAAAACTGAGCACATCCATGCATTCTCCTCTGTCTCTCTGAAGATGAAAGATTTTCTTCCTGGCAATCTAACCAGGAGGACAAACACTGAGATTTGAAACAAACAGTAATGATATACCCAATACCTTTGGAAAAAATAACCCCAAATCTTCCATTAGTTTTTAAGGCAGCCTTGTTTTCCTCAACCAGAAGGAAATCAAATAAACTGATCACTACTTAAAAACAAAGGAGTTATTCTAAACTGGAGCACAGGGAAGAAATGAGGCATGTCATTTCCATTAAGCTATGCTCTGCATACACAAACATGGAGAGAACTTACTACATTATAACAGACGTGTTCCCGAATGCCTTTACTTGTATACATTATCTCTTGCCCTTACGTGAAAATGCTCCAATTTACTTTAACCCTGTTTTTAACATAAGAAAGAGTATGAACAATAAGAATCTGCAATCCCCTATAAAAGTCACTTAATAGTCATATAAAAGATAATAATCACCTAATAGGTAAAAATCCTACCTGCAGCACAAGAGACTTTTTCTCAAATGCAACTTGAACTTATCTAAAAGGTCTATTGCAGCTTCGTTTTAAAATCTTTTCATCTCCCTACTACCCTTCCTTCCCACAGTTCCTATAAATATACTACAACATATTCTTTATGGATAGCTACTGAAATTATAAAGAACATAAGCAATGTCAGCAATTGTTTACCTGTACAAAACACAGAATTTTGCTTTCAGTTGGAGTCTCCAATTAAAGTTAGTGCTTAAATAGGACAACTTGGTATGTCTGATCCTCCACTTTTCAGTGCTAAAGTGTTTCCTTAAAATGTCCATGAAAAGTTTCTGACCTTTAAAGTGAAATTCGCTAACTAATTTCTTTAAGAGTGACAGAAAACCAGAATCAGATTTCTTTAAAAAAAAAAACCATAAACCTGTCTGCCTGAATATTCATCGAGTTTATTTTTCTTCCAGTGTTTTCTAAAAGTAAAACTGAATATTTTGTTCATAAACTGCCAGTACTGTTCTTAGATAAGCTCTGGATAAAATAACATCAGAAAAAAGGGGTTTGATGAGAGTCAAAAGATGTCAGGAACTCAGTTCTCAATTCACAGCCACTGAAATTGCCAATACAGTTGGACAATCCTACTTCTAAAACTCAATTTCTCCATCAGTAAAAAAAGGATAATTGATTTCATAAAGCACCCAGAAAACTATGCTGAAAGGTGCTAAATATTATTACTACTGAAGCAATGTTAAGCAACAGATTTGCCACCAAGTTCTCTTCTCATTCATGGAACAAGTTAAATCCTCTCTTTCAGAGGAAACCTCCTGCACAGAACCCTCAGAGCTTCACAGCGACGGTGCAAGAAACAGTCCAACAGACTTGGAGACTGTCATGGTTCATCACAATTAGTTTTCATCATGAAAACAAGCAAGCAAACATTGATGATGATTCTCCACGATGACATCAAAAGATTTTCTTCCCCCCCGCCCCTTCTCACCCTCAAGAACCAGGTAATATTACTGTCTCTGCAGGATAACATTAGACAAGCTTCTCCCTTCCCCACCACCAGCCGTTGCTCACACAGAAAATTCTCACTTCAGGGTATTCTCAGTTCAGGCTGCGCTTTCCTTTGGCAGCTTTACTCCAGCTGGAGGGCTAGGCTTTCCCTTTCACCCAACTTTAACATTTCTGTGCTAATGTAATAGTTCCTCCGCCACTTTTCCAAACATTAGTAAACAGAATAATATTTTATGAGACAACCTCTAAATTTTGGAAACAAGAGCAGACAGAATTATAATGAAATACGAAACAGGTCTCAGTCAATCTGTCTTTCTTCAGTGTTTTATAAATAGCAGAAATATCTCTGTTAAGGATTTCCTGAAGGTGGACTTAATGGAAAAGAAGGAAAAAAATATTGATGGTTCCTGGTCAAGCCCTGATCTAATTCAAGCATGAATTTTTGTCTCTTAGCAGACTTCTTGTATATTGTTTGCTAGATTTTTGAATAACAGACACCAGATTCCTATGAGAAAAAAACATAATATTAAATTAAAGTCCCAAACCAGACGTAAGAGTATTGTATATCCATGCCTTTCTTCAGATTACCTTTTGGACTATTTCTGTATCACAAAGCTACCTATCTACTTATTGACTCTGCTTTTTTTTTTTTCCCTCTGCTTCGACAACTACTCCTTTTCTCCATTTTCTGTATTCACATTGCTTAAATGAAGCAACTTCCTTTTCCCAAGAAAACCACTGAAAAAGAAGGTAAGCTGCCCAAAACTTCAAACCAACCCTGCCTTTACAAGTTGTCATTAACTATTCATCACTTGGCTCCCAATGTGGCAGGAACTGCCTGTTCTTTTTCCCCAATTTCGGATTATGCACACTGTCTCCCAGTGAGGAAGAAAGATCATTTCAGCTCAAAACCATATGTTTCTGGCTTTACATGTCCCTCCCTCTGGAGATGGATTACTATCTGGGCTTTCAGTCATAAATCCCAGAATTATTTGGTGAATATCTCAGAAGCATTTCCTTATTTACAGATATTCACAAGCAGGTGGCAGGAAAAGATCTTAAAAAATGTATCCGTGAGGTAAGGTTTGTATGTTCCTCCTCAGATTTTTGAACCAAGACATCCAGTATAAACACAATAAACATGAGGATTTGCTGAACATACCTATATGCTGCTTGTTTAAAGTGTGGCAATAAGCAGATAGACATAGAGTAGGGTAGGATAGAATAGAATAGAATAGAATAGAATAGAATAGAATAGAATAGAATAGAATAGAATAGAATAGAATAGCTCGTTAGAAGGGACCTTAGTCCAAATAATTATAAAGTCTGTGTAGTCCAAGCAGTCCTTCCTCCAAAAGGAACAGTGCGACCATATTTCCTTTCCTACAAAAAAGAAAAGAAAGCATGGTCCAAGGCACAGGGTGTTGGCACTAGAGAAATGTCCCTCCTTGTTTCCACCATTAATTGACTCCCAGTAAACACTCAGCTGAGTTATCCACTCTTTTCCTGCTGCTGCCCTTTAGCTTGCTTATGTAGATTTTAATGTGTAGACTGTCTCTGCATTCAGCACTGTCTATCCCATTTCAGATGAAAGTGTAGAGTGTAGTATCAAATACTATCACAAGCCCCAAACCTGGCACACCTGCGTTCTTGTCTTTTACTCTGTTTTCTCATAGTGATGTGTCAGTGACATCCTGTGGACTTTTCTCTTCTGAGAAACGGTCATTATCTAGGGGCTTGCTATTCTCAGTGCTGTGGTCGATATCACTTGTACAATGCTATTTTTAGAAGTGATTTCTGGCTGTGTGCTTGAAAACACAAGGGTTGTTTTGGACAGGTCATTTAACCATTCTGTACCTCAGCATCCATACACAGGAGAAAGTGCTGTAATCTCAAAATTAATGACAACTGTGCCTCAGTCCTCATTTGCTGAACCTGTCCTTAAATCACAGGGTCTATTTCCCCAAGGCATAGCCTAAAGACCGTATGAATACGTGCTGGCCACAACACTTATAAATTACAAAACCAGATATAACTAACATGATCCCCACTGTGGGGAAAAAAAATCATCAAACCAACCACTGAAGCATAGATAATGCAGGTTTTGCTGCTCCTCTCATTTGTAACTGCACCCGCAGTCAGAACACTGTTGTGTACAGAGCATCGTGTTTCCTCTCTGGTCCTAGGGCAAGAGTCAGATTTTTCTCAGTGTGATGTCAGGTTTCCAGAAGCAGTGTTACCCAAGCTGCCAGCCTCAAGGACAAGAAGTTAAACAAGAGCATAAATGTCGCTCTACAGGGAGCCTGTATGTTTTCCAAGCTAGAATTTAAACTGCAAGGCTGTAGGAAGCAGACCCCCATCAAGGCCAAAGATTAAAATATAATCACTTCCATACGTGCTCTGTGTATTATATTGCAGTAGTGGCCTGGCATGGAGTTACCTCTCAAATGAGATTTCTCAATTAGTGAAATAGCTTTTGCTGGCAAGCTAAACATCACTGTGCTCTTTCAGAAGCTTCCCTCTTAGCATGAGGAAAATGATACATTATCAAAGTAAATTCCTTATTCATTAACTCCAAACTGAAAATTCCCTCGTAGCGTAGCTTTTCACAGAGGACTGTATGACAGAAACCTTGCAATGGAAATACACTTTTTCAGAATTTTGTAGCACAAGAAGTCTATAAACAAGGCTGAGTTATCACTGAAAATCTTCACAGACACCAACACTTATCTCCAGCCAAAATCAAGAAGTAATGTCTCCGTGGTATATGTTAATTTCTATTCACAGTTAACGAGCTTTTCCCGTCTTGAAAGGAGGTTTCTCCCTGACCTCCCTCTCCTTTTCCCCGAGTCTCCAAGAACCGGCATGCAAAAGTTTCATCAGCTGCTGTAAAGGGCTCCTATAAAGATCAACTCCCATTAGCTGGTAAGGATTCACATCACCTTTTCATGAAAAGGCTCTCTTTGCTCACCCTTCATTTCCATTTTCTTACTCACTTCCTTCTAATGAAGTCTTCTCTGTGTTTGGTGCCAGCCCATGCACATCCTCTGAATTCCCCTCACACATCTCTCTCTGCTCCCTTAATTTCTCCCAGCATATTCTTTTTTGGAGACTTCTCCTCATGAATATTTCAGCAGACTTTTTTTTGGTCTGAGTTACTGTGTGATGCATTAGTTGAACTATTCAATTTTCATTAGTTTATTGTTTACCATACCCTTCATTTCCTATAATTTGTAACGAAATCTTTGCCTTCTCATCCCCTCCCCACAAATCACACTCATAACACTAGAAGAGAGCGGAGGCCAGCGAGACGGTCACATTAATTTCTTTTGATACTGTTTTCCATTTTACCAGGAAAATCACCACCACACCAGCAACATAAGAAAACAATCTATTTTTACCAATGTATTATTTAAAACTGGAAGCGATGCATCACAAAATAATGCTGGATGGAAATGTGTAAGTGGGTCCTCACAGACTCTTAGGGCAAAGCTGACTAAGCTTCAGCAAATGAAATAGAAAACACTAAAGCTGTTTTGCTTGCTGGCTCCCGTGGATAACAGCAGGCCCCCTGTGCAAATCCACTGGCTTGATATAGGTGTTACTCTATACAGCACAAGCTTCAATTCTGCACCCTATTGCTTGTGCAGGTGTTGTAGTTTATAGATGGGGAAGTCTCCTTCCTCTTTTCCTCGGTCTTTTGCTCATCCAGTTCAGCATCTGTCACTGCGCTTTCCTGCTTGATACAACTGTAATTTCCTCACTTAATTCAGAAAATCTAACAGCTGCAATTCAGAAAGCAGCCTCACCTTTAGGAAGCATCTGAACTAAGCAGAACTGTGAGCAGGTGTTCGTTTCAGTCTTATCATCACCCTCAGTGCACGCATCTTCTCATTTTCTTTCTCTAGCTGAGAGGGGGTGGCGAAGGATGGCAGAAGCATCCCCATTTTCACAACGTTATTTTTTTTTGTTACGGTGACAAATCTTCCAGGACATTATGAATTCTACCGACGGATTTGAAAGTAGCTGCTGCTGATCTGCTTTTGCAAAAAAAAAAGGACAGGTCTTTCAAGTACGAATAAAAATACATTGGTGAAAGGAAGGTGAGAAATGAATGGTTCTATACCTCCAAATTTCAGAAGTTAATAAGAAATGTGATTATATAACCTCAAAGCTATATTTCACCTGATTCTACTCTGAAATCCCTTCAGTCAAAAAACCCCTGGCTTCCTAATTGGCATACACATATGGTCACCACACTGACTGCCAGGGCAAAAGGTCAGGTATATTTCTATATGGAGTCAACTGTTGAGCTCAACTGCTCTGATCCCAGGAGGTTCCCGAGAACAGGAGTGTCAGTAACCTAATGGGGCCTGAATACCAGTGTCCTGCTGCGTGTGTGCTGGAGGGAGGTCTGAAGCGTGTGTAAGAGCAGGCAGGGAAAAAGAAAAGTGATGACTCTGTGGGCCAAGGGCTAATATGCTTATTTCAGTGCCAGAATGATCTCACCTTCTTTCTCAAATTAGCAGGAAGAAAATGTTCAGCATTTGTTGCTGTGCAAGTGGCAAAAAGGCAACACAAGGTTGTGTTCTTCTCTGTTTCAGAGCCAGTTTTCATTAGATGATCAAAAAGAAAACTATGAAATGTTTTCTAAAAATAATGTTTGTTGCTTACATAAAATGGAAGTATTCCAACAGCCTCAAGTTGCACTAGGGGAGGTTTAGATTGGATATTTGGAGAAAATTCTTCACAGAAAGGGTTGTCAAGCATTGAAACAGGCTGCCCAGGGAAGTGGTTGAGTCACCATCCCTGGAGGTATTTAAAAGATGTGTAGATGTGGTGCTGAGGGTCACGGTTTAGTGGTGGACTTGGCAGTGCTAGGTTAACAGTTGGACTTGATGATCTGAAAGTTCTTTTCCAACTTAAACCATTCTATGATTCTATTCTTCTTTTGAAAACAAGCTTAACATGACCTTCCTCGGGCTTTTTTTTTTTTTATAGAAGGAGAAGGAGGAAAAAAATGTAATCCAAAGCCCAGGTGAATGTCAACTATGCGTTTCTGTATCTTTGTAAGCTTTAAATTCCATCAGCTTGAACAGGCATTCCTCATCTATTCTGCAGATGGGGCAGTAGAAGAGAAAACTGAAGTTGCTTGACCATGGTGAGAGACAAAATTGGAAGCTACTATCAGTAATGGAATCTGGACTTCTCAGTGTTCTGTTCCGGTCCTCCCACCCTCCGAGTCACATACAGACCCAGGAAGAGCAAACACTCTGCCACCAGCAACCAAGCCACAGAAATCCCACAATGAGCTGCCTCAGAAAAAAGGGAAAGGATCTTCTTCACCATGCATTTGTAAGTCTGTTATGTTATGCAGGTTGTCCAGACGGTTTGTGGTCAGCAGCAGTTTGCCTCATCTCCTTTGCAGTTAGGAATCCTGAGAGCTGGTAAGTCTGACAGACCACAGATATTTCACAGAAATCAGTACAATTTACTCAGGAAGCTCACAGGCGAAATCGCTGGTTTTGAAGGATTTGTAATAAAGAGCTACAAGATTTAATACTTAAATTTGCATCATTGACAGAGGCACAGCAACTTCCTCAGCTACATACTGCATAAACAAAAAGCGCTTAAATAGTAAGACTTGCATCCTAAACGGAAATATTCAGTTCTACCAGTTCTCCATGCCCACTCAGGTGTTATTACTCTGTTCAAGCACCAGCTCTGCTCCACCTTTTCCCAAAGCTCAGAAATTAAAGCACTCACCAAGAACATAAGTGATCCAAGGATGAGAGGGTCTTGTCAAGTCCTACTTCTCCTATGGAGTGTACTAAAGTCAAGGAAGAAGGTTTTCTGGAGTAAGATGAACTCAATCTACCTATTAAAACAGCTCCACTGTGCCTGAATAACAATTTATTCCTTTTTTTTGCTTGGGCCAAGGAGAGGAACAAGAATGTCCTTTCAGCCTAAAGACCTGAACCTGTTCTTAGCAAGAAGATGTACCCTGCTACAATGAGAGGAGGACTTGTGAACGTAGGTTTGTGAAGCACAGCTACTACACTCAACATCTGGGTATCTAAGACCTAGAAAGGGCAACTCCTAAACCAGACTCATCTATAGTGCTTCTCATTGGATAGCTTAGGTGATATCCACCCATCCTTCAACTCCGCACATTTGGGGGGTTTTGGCATCCTATTTTTAGCTGTCCAACTTCGCAGGCATCAAACATGAATCCCAGCTACAGATTCTACTAGATAACAAGATCAATAAGGAAGAGTAATACCAGAGTTCAACAGTAGACTCATTGTTTATATGATCTTTGATCATTTTAGAAAACTTAAAAGCCAAAAATTAACTTTTTAATTAAAAATAATAATAAAAAAAGCCTTTGAATAAAGCTGGACTTGAACATTATAATGTTGTCAATAACCACCACTTTTAGTTTCTCCATCAGCCTGATATTTTTTTAGTGCAGAAAATAAAAGGAAGAAAAATAGTACTATGATTCAGAATATGAAAAAATTAAACTGTTAGCTTAGCTTCAGGCAAGTCACTTAATTTTCTGTCTTAAAAATATGGCTGATACTGTCTTTCTGCTTCCATTTTCTCCATTTAGAGCGAGTTTTTTCAGGAAAGGAACTATTTCTCAGCTTTAGTATGGACCACACCTAGTTCAATGAAGTCTCCTAGGTTGCAATTTCATTATTACTATTTTAAGAGAAAGGATGATCTAGGTACTAGTAAAGACCTCTGGACAAAGGAAAGTTATTTCAAAACATATTCTGTAATTTTGCTGCACAGTCTTAGAAAAATGTATGCTTTTAGAGGAAGTATTTAACCTCAGTGACAGAAAAACTGTATTGCTCAAAAGGGTTCTGTATCAAATTATTTTAATTATGCCTTCATCCAGAAGTGGACCAGGATTTAAATAGCTGATGAAACTTCAAAACCACTGCACTAAAACCTGTTGAACTACAAGGAGAGCCTTGAAGATATTTTCCCTGTAGACTATACTGAAGTATATTCCTCCCAGCCATAAAGATGTTGAATATATACCACATTCAGTTCTTAACACTGCAACTAAAACTATGGAATCAAAAAGACATCAAGTTGCCTGTAGTTAAGTAATAATAGCAGCAATTCCCGCTCAGAACCTTTTCTGTAAACAAGGGAAATATCAGGCCTACACCGCGTAAGTGAGAGGCCTTCTCTGGTATTTCTGCTTATTTTGTGCAAAAGCCCCTCCATTTCTATGTAGCTTTGAACATGCATCAAGGTGCTTTAAGGATGTTCCTCTTTCACACAGAGCTCCAATCTGCTTCCTCAACATCTAAGCCACAGGAAAGAGAAAGCTGGGGAATTACAACAGCTTTTGCTTTTGTGCTTTTTGAAGGTGGGTCTCAAGTGGCCTCTACCTGAACTACAAAAAATATGAAGTTGGTTGTCAAGCCTCTCACCTCCAATGCTGCAACAAACTACTTCAGGCTCTCTCCAAAGTGTACTGCAGCAGGATAAGCATTTTCTTCATCTTTCTCTCATTATTTTAAGTATTACATCTAACCTTCAAGACCCTACGTTTCCAAGTAAATGGTTGAAGTATTGCTATGCTTTGTTGGGAAACAGGCTTAGGCAGAACTGCCATTCAGAGATTATGGTAGTCTATTTTATATTAGGTTTTAATGGCATTGCCCTCATATTTGTGAACTTTCCAACAGCACATTAAGCAAGGCTACTAACACCCGTCGTGTGTGAATCTCTCTGTCACCCTGCCCTCTGAGGACAACTGTGTGCTCATTGCACTGTTTCGGCAGAATGCATACTTGTTCTTCTACTACATGGGGCAGATGAAACAAAGCACCTATTGTGCTTGGAAGAGGTATATGGGAAGTTGGTTGCTGCTCTTTCAGGTTTCTCCACAATAACTACACAGTGCCTTGCAGAAGAGTATATAGCATTGCCTACTCTAGCAGGCCACAGTCAGGACCAATGTTGGCCAGCATGTCTCTGCCTTTCACGTGCCTCCCGTGTAATTATATCTCTAGTTCCACATAAACTCCATTTCACAGTCCCACTATAGCTCAGTCTTCTACAAAAAAACTAAAACTCTCTTTAGGGTGGAAAGACAATAAAACTGGTTCTCATGGTTCCCATGGATAACATATTTCTGTTACAAGCTGTAAAGAAAACTCAGGAGAATTGCTCTCTTCTAAACTGCTGGAAATAAGGTTGCTCAAAGCCCCATCCAACCTGGTCTTGAATGCTTCCAGGGATGAGGCATCCGCATCTTCTCTCAGCAGTCTGTTCCAGTGTCTCACCACCCTCACACTAAAGAATTTCTTCCTAATAGCTAATCTAAATCTACCCTCTTCCAGTTTAAAACTGTTATCCCTCATCCCATTGTTACACTCCCTGATAAAGAGTCCCTCCCCATCTTTCCTGTAGGCCCCCTTTAAGTACAGGAAGGCTGTTATAAGATCTTCCCAGAGTCTTCACTTCTCCAGGCTGAACAACCCCAACTATCTCAGCCTGTCTTCACCTTTGTGGCCCTCCTCCGAATTCACTCCAACATGTCCATGTCCTTATGTTGGGAGCCCCAGAGCTAGACGCAGAACCACCTCCCTTGACCTGCTGGCCACGCTTCTTTTGATGCAGCCCAGGATACAGTTGGCTTTCTGGCCTGTGAGTGCACATTACCAGGCCACGGTGAGCTCCTCATCAACACACCCAAGTCCTTCTCCTCAGGCCTGATCTCAATCCATTCTACACCCAGCCTTGTGCTTGGGATTGCACTGACACACATGCAGGATGTTGCACTTGGCCTGGTTGGACTTCATGAGGTTCGCTCAGCTCCACCTCTCCAGCCTGTCCAGGTCCCTCTGGATGGCATCCCTTCCCTCCAGTTTGCTGACCACACCACACAGCTTGGTGTCACCAACAAAGATGTTAAACAGCACGGGTCCCAGTAGTGACCCCTGAGGAACACCATTCGTCACTGCTCGCCACTTTCACATCAAGCCTTTGACAGCATCTTGTTAAGTGTGGCCACCCAGCCAATTCTTTATCCACCAAGTGATCCATCTGTCAAATCCATGTCTCTCCAATTCTGAGACAAAGATGTCAAGGGGGACAGTGTCTAATGCTTTGCACAAATCCAGGTAGATGACATCAATTGCTCTTCCCTTATCCACCAATGCTGTAACGTTGTTGTAGAAGGCCACCAAGTTTGGCTGTCACCAATCACCTCCTTATTTTCCATGTGCCTTAGCAAAGTTTCCAGAAGGATCTGCTCCATGATTGTAATGGGCACAAAAGTGAGACTGACTGGACCTGTAGTTCCCTGGGTCTTCCTTTTTTCCATTTTTAAAAATGAATATTATGTATCCCTTTTTCCAATCAGCAGGAACTTCACTGGCCTGCCATGACTTCTCAAATGTGACGGATAGTGGTTCGTAACTTCATCTACCAGTTCCCTCAGGACCCACAGATGAATCTCATCAGGTCCCATGGACTTGTGCCCCTTCGGGTTCCTCAGCTGGTCTCAAACCTGGTCTTCTACACCGGATGGTTCCTCATTCTCCCAGTCCCTGCATTTACCTTCTGTGACTTGGGTGGTGTGGCTAGAGCCCTTGCCAGTGAAGATCGAGGCAAAAAAGTCATTGAGTACCTCAACCTTTTCCATGTCCCGGGTGGCCAGGTCGCCCATTTCCTTCCAGAGAGGGCCCTCATTTTCCTTAGTCTTCCCTTGGTCACTGACATACCTATAGAAGCTTGTTGCCCTTGATGTCCCTGGCCAAATTTAACTCTATCTAGGCTTTAGCTTTCCTAACCTAATCCCTGGCTGCTTGGACAATTTCTCTGTATTCCTCCCAGGCTACCTGTCCTTGCTTTCACCCTCTGTAGGCTTCTTTTTTTATGTTTGAGATTGTCCAGGAGTTCCTTGTTCATCCATGCAGGCCTCCCGGCATTTTTGCCTGACTTCTTCTTTGTTGGAATGCATGGCTCCTGAGCTTGGAGGAAGTGATTCTTGCATATTAACCAGCTTTCTTGGTCCCCTGTTCCTTCCAGGGTTTTATCCAATGGTACTCTGCCAAGCAGGTCTCTGAAGAGGACAAAGTCTGCTCTCCTGAAGTCCAGGGTAGCAAGCTTACTGCGTGCCCTCCTCACTGCCCTAAGAATCTTGAACTTCACCATCTCATGGTCACTGCAGCCAAGGCTGCCCTTGAGCTTTCCATTCCCCACTAGCCCCTCCTTGTTGGAGAGAACAAGACCCAACATGGCACCTCTCCTCGTTGGCTCCTCTATCACTTGGAGAAGGAAGTTATCATTGACGCATTCTGGGAACTCCTGGGATTGCTTATGCCCTGCTGTGTTGTCCCTCCAATAGATATTGAGGTGGTTGAAGTCCCCCACGAGGACCACAGCTTGCGAACATGAGGCTGCTCCTATCTGTCTAGAGAGGACCTCATCCGCTCCATGTTCCTGGTTGGGTGGCCTGCAGTAGACCCACACTGTAATAGCACCTGTCCCTGCCCTCCCTTTCATCCTGACCCATAAGTTCTTGGCCAGTTCCTTATCCATTCCCAGGCAGAGCTCCACGCAATCCAGCTGGTCACTGACATAAAAGGTGACACCCCCTCCTCGTCTTCCCTGCCTGTCCTTCCTAAAGAGCCTTTATCCTTCCATTCCAACACTCCAGTCATAGGAGCCACCCCCCACATCTCTGTAATGCCAATTATATCATAGCCCTGTAGGCCTACACACGTCTCTAACTCCTCTTGTTTGCTCTCCATGCTACATGAGTTTGCATAGAGGCATTTACATTGAAATGAAAATAACCTACTGGCTGGAGTGGCTAGTTTTGCTTTATGCTGCACTACAGGTGCTCTCCTGCTGACCTGCAACCCTTCTCCAGGTTTTGGGCTTATGTAACTGGTATTAGCATCATATTGGTAGGAGTGGGATGGATTGTGGCTCCTGTCCCCCAGCAATGCTATCTATTCCCTTGCCTGCCTCTCCTTACGGAACCCCTGCTAACAAATGAAAGGTTAATTAACTGTACATGCTGCCTTATTGATGGTAAAAGATACAGAATTCTCTACTTAGGATCCCATTGGTAGATAACAGAAGAGGAAGCCCAGTTCATCTCTCAGAAGACAAAGGTGTGCTGAAAAAAATCGCTTACAATGTCTGAAAGGAAGTTTTTTTTTATGCTGCCTGTAGAGTAAGATCGGTGTAACAGTCAAGAAAAAACACTTGGCAGTTTATATTAAAATGTTCAAGTCTGCAAACACAGAGCTCATATTACTAAATCTGAAGTTGAATGCAGAAACACTAAACTAATAAAAGAAAGAAAAAATCCCTTAATTGTGCATTCAAAAGGCTTAAGGTTGCATACTTTGTCACCTGAATCACAGAATTGTTGAGGTTGGACAAGACCTCTGGAGATCATCTAGTTCTAACCCCTGCTCAGAGCAATGTCACCTGTAGTGCCACTGTGCAACTACTTAGTCAGGTTTTGAATATCTCAGGGGATGGAGAATCCTTAACCTTTCTTCGGAACCTGTTCCAGTGTTTGATCACCCTGATCACTGTAAAAAACGTTTTTTCTTTTTAAAAGTGGATTTTCTTGTATTTCAGTCTGAACCTATTGCCTCTTGTCCTTTGACTGGGTGCTGCTGAGAAGAGTCTGGCTTCGTCTTCCTTACTACTCCCACTAGGTATTTATACACACTGATTAGACTACCCTGAATCTTCCCTTCTCCATGCTAAACAATGTCATCTCTCTCAGCCTCTCCTCATACACCAGATGTTCCAAGCCCTTAATAATCCTTGTGATACTTTGCTGGGTTCACCCCAGTACATCTGTCTCTCTCTTGTACTGGGGAGCCCAGAACTGGATCCAGCACTCCAGCTGTATCTCACCAGTGCTGAGCAGAGGGGAAAGATCACCGCCCTCAATCTGCTGGTGATGCTTTTCCCAATGCTGCCTTGGAGGCAGTTGGCCACCTTAGCTGTGAGGGACATTACTAGCCATTGCTAGCTCACGGTCAACACCAGAACCCTGCTCGTTCTTTTCTGGCAAGCTGCTTTCCAGTCCAGCTGAAATACAGAACTATTCATGTTCCTTGAATGTGCTATTCTTCTCCTCTCTTCTGTATATCAGTTGTTTTGTTGAAATATCCACTCTGAAAGAAGCAGCTAACCACCTTCCTCTCACCAGCCTTTGCAGAATCATGTGTCATCCCTAGTCAATTCCTAATCAGTACCATAACGTGCAACAGAGTTCATTGTTTAGGTATCCCATCATCTCAAAGTATTAACCATGATTCTTGTTTTGATATATTTTTGAGAAGACTGATGACCCATTGCCAAATCCCCATCTTAAGAACAAGACTGTTCATGCACCACTGTGCACAGTGGGGTTTTATTATGTGATGTATAGTATTGTTCTAAAAAAGAACACACGTCTCCTGCCTTCTTTTCCTTTGCCTAACCATGAAAACTCCAGTATGTATTTTTGTACAGATGTTCTTCCACAAGCGATTATAGCAAGAACTTCCATCTCTAAAAGCATGGTACACAATAGAAAGAAAAACCCTAGAAACAGAAAAAAATAATTAAATTCACAGCTGAAAACAAGCTTCTCCATCTTGTATATTCTTTGAACTGGTCTGGAGACATTCATGATCTTGGTGTATGGTTTAACTATTCCCTCTTTGCTACAAGTACCTTTGGGGTAATTCCATTACCATCCATTCTGCATTCATCCAGCATCTTTTGGCTACAGTTATGGTTCCATGATATCACACACACCATCCAGGGACACACACACACACACACACACACNTTTTATTAGTCTTTGCAATTTTGGAAAAAAAAGTGTTTATAGCTATAAAAGCATTTCAATTCTGTAGAAATGGGATGTGTAGGGGGTTGAGTGATGCACGAGCATGAGTCTGGAATTTGATTAATAATACAAAAAAGGCATCTTTCTTCACCACACAGCAGTGTATCCCATAAATAAACCAAGACCACATTATCATATTCATTATAGTCTGACAAAATATTGTATTGAGACACTAGTAGCAGAGATGAAAAACAAGACATCAGAAATTCCCTTCTAGTGCAGGTGGCAGAATTATTTACTGCCACTGAGTCATGTTACCCCTAGGTTCCGTAAATTCATGCTGAGGGAATATACCTTTCTGGCTTTGACACTGAAAAAAATAGGAAATATATTCTTATAAATGGCTACAGGATTTAGGGATAGGCAGACTTTTTGCCCACTGCTTAAATGCAGTGCAAATAGGAGATGGTGAGACAATAATTTCACAAGACAAACTTTTATCTCCTCCATCTTTATCGAAACCATTTCATCTGTTATTTCTTCTAAAGTGTTGAATAATTTGACAAAGAAATTAAGTACACAGTTAAACCCCTCACTTTCAAAAAAACCTCATTTCCATTTAAGTCCTGCAAATACTCATTTCTTTTTCTCAACACTTGCAGTTTGTCTCTGCCCTCAGTGCAGAATAAATCTCCTTTCTCTCAGCTTATTACTATTAATAAGTACCCCATATTTTAAATGGGACACTTGATATAAAAGACTCTGGTGAGTTTGTACTGCAGGAAGAAGAGGGTAGGGAATTTATGTATCCTTCAGTTCTTTTAAATGGATCCCTACATTTACGTGAAACACAAAACCAACCAAAATTGCTTTGCAAACAGTGCCTAAGCCAGGGAAGCATACTTTATTACTAAGTACAAAGCATATATCACAAGCTTGAGTTTATAGGGTACCAACAATCTGAAATCAGCCCTTCAGAATTTAGCTCACGAGGTAAATTTCCATACAGCAAATTAGCCTACAAGTTTGTCTTACAAAAATACGGAGAGGGAGGGTCTTCTGGATGATAATCAGGTCCTTCTATATTTGTGATATCGATGTTCTGTTAATTTATGTTGCCTGTAATGCAGATGGAAGTTGAAGATCAAGCAGATGGAGGAACTTTTCAGGGTACCCTTGACACGACAATTAGTTTTGTGAAAAGCATCTATGCACAATTACCAGATACACTAAAATGAAAGTAGTCACCTGCTTTTGACAATAATAAAAGTCTATAGAATGAGCTTTGGAACAACTTAACTACACTGCAAAAGGTGGGGAAGATATCAGGGCAGCAATGTCAGCCCTAGCTTTCCCTACCAGCCTAGCTCAGAATTTAAGACACACGCTACTCCTCCCCCATGCTTCACGACTTGGGGAAACCCGGCTAACTCAAAGTTAGAAACTGTATTTTGCCAAATCACTGTTTTCTTTCTCTCCTACCAACATAATCTGCATGCGGCTCCCTGAGGCATCTGAAATTGCAAAATATAGTCCAGAGCTATAGAGTAAAGCTGAGGAATAAGGGCACAATGAAAAGAGCAATAAAATTGAAATTTTGGCAGAAAAGAATAATAAAAAAACCTGATAAGAAGTCAGCTGCAGGGAAGAATGAGACTAACAGTGGAGGAATTATTTAGGAGGAGGTTAGTGGCAAAGGTTGTATAAAGGCCTCTTTATTGACACCTGAAGTGAAAATGGAGAGTGAGAGGAATACCAAATGACATCTGTCTAATTAGAGTACTGGACTTCTTCAGGTACAAGTGGGTAATTTTTAATGCAGCTTAGCATCCAAATTACAGTCTTGGCAGGGAGAGGATAGAGTTTGACAAAGTCTTGGCTGGTTCGCAGTCAAAGCAGGATTACAGCAAGGACTAAAATAAACCTGCCCTCAGAGGTTACTTTTTGTATCACTGAAATAATGTAGGTGGCCCAAAACAATACTTTGTTTTAATTTCTTAATTCAAATTTCTTCTTTTATTTGTGTTAAACTTTAAAATGCAAGATGGCCTTTTTTTTTTTTTTAAAGAAAAAGGAAAACCTTTTGAAGTTTCAGATACCTAAGGACCTTTAGCATAACAAAATTTATGTGCTTTATCTTTCTGAGGAAAATCTGTCTGATCAACAACTCTTCCTCAGCTGCCTTCAAACTGTAAACCATTTGTTCCTTATCTACTATTAATAAAATGACAATTATACAGCTATACCTCTAAGAGCTTATAAAAAACATTCCCATCTCAGACGTTTGGGTCCTCCCTCCAAAAAGCAACAGTCCACAGGGAATCACCAATTAGAAGGTGGTCCCCACAGGAGATGCTAATCAGTCCATTAACATTTCATATTTTAATGAGTGAAACCACTAAAAAAATTTGTGAAGCATAAAGAGTGGTGAAACAGTAAGTAATTATGATGAAAGGTCAGTCACACTATGCAATCTGAATCTCCTGGTGAGTATTACATTGCACTTTGTGGGTCAGGTGGGAGCCCAGACCTGTACACTCTGCCTCTCATTAGGCTTCTGTAATTCATGCTTGGCACATGTTAATGCAACTAAAATGACATGGTGTGACCTCAGCCAGAACCAGCAGTAGCTTGTCAGTGGCTGTATGTATAAACAAGCTTCATTTTAAATAGTTCCAGTATGTTAAAAGGGGATTTTATTACTGACAAACTTGAAGGAACCCCTTTTAAAAGTACACCACAGCTATACAATCAAAGGGCCACTGTGCAGTACAGGGAGTCCACAAAGATTTGAACCATGCAGCACAACAGAAGTCCCAGCCAATGAGGGGCAAGAAATTTTGGGATGCATAAACAGAAGCAAAGATAGCAAATGGGAGTAGGGAGGCATTTTATCACCATCTGCAGCATTGGTTATATTTGGTTTACATGGCAAAGTTTTGGTAGTGGGGGGTCTGCAAGGGCTGTTTCTGTGAGAAGACGCCAGGAGAGTGGTGAACTCTGTCTTTCTGTATGTCCACATAGGCTGGGTGCTTTTCTGATAAATGTGCTTCAGTCATATCTACTGCACACTTCAGTCAAATCAAAGCTACAGGCCCAACATGACGAAGTTTAAAGGTTTCTGATACAGAGATTAGTTTGGATGATACAATAGTCCCTTCTCATCTTGAATTAGATTTTCAGAAAAATCAAAGCGCAATGGATTTATACAAAGCAGGACAGAAGAGCTTAGAAACTTTTCACATGTCTCCATTGGCAAGATGGAGAAAATGCACAGCACTTCTATCAGACCCATTTCTCTCTTTATGAGGTACTTTCCGTCCTCTGAGAAACAGCACTGGCTCATAATGGAGCCTGTGAAAATGCCAGGGGTTATTGCTGCTGCTCCTACCATGGTGGTATCAAAGGACCCTGCAGAAGGATTTGTGTTCTATTTCTCTAAAGATTGCATAGGGAAGAGTGTGGCCAGTAGGTCGAGGGAGGTCATTCTCCCACTCTACTCTGCACCGGTGAGACCACAACTGGAATACTGCGTCCAGTTCTGGGCTCCCCAGTTCAAGAGAGACAGGGAACTGCTGGAGAGAGTCCAGCGTAGGGCAACTAAGATGATTGAGGGATTGGAGCATCTCCCTTATGAGGAAAGGCTGAGAGAGCTGGGACTCTTTAGCCTGGAGAAGAGAAGGCTGAGGGGAGACCTTATTATGGCATACAAGTATCTAAAGGGTGGGTTGAAGGAGGATGGAGCCAGACTCTTTTCAGTGGTTCCCAATGACAGGATGAGGGGCAATGGGCACAAGTTGGAACATAGGAGGTTCCGTTCAAATACACGGAAAAACTTCTTTACGGTTCGGGTGACAGAGCACTGGCACAGGCTGCCCAGGGAGGTTGTGGAGTCCCCTTCTCTGGAGATTTTCAAGACCCGCCTGGATGCAGTCCTGAGTACTGTGCTCTAGGCAATCCTGCTTTGGCAGGGGAGTTGGACTAGATGATCTCTAGAGGTCCCTTCCAACTCTGAAAATTCTGTGATTCCATGATTATACAAGCAAACAGAAAGACAGACTTTGCTTCGGGGACCCCCAGCCTAGGGGTATGTAGGAGTTGAAGGAACAGAGCAGTGTCAGTGGGAAAGAGGCCCCTGGCTATGGCTGAGCCTTTCTCAGGTTGCTTTACATATTGGATGGGTGAAGTATCTCAGTTTGTCCTGAGATCTGCATGGTAAGCATGTTTTTTTCCATCAACTTTACTCAGTGGCCTAAGCGCTAGGTTTAAAATTCCCAAAACAGCCATGACAGGAATATCAACATGTTAACACATAGAAATTGAATATTGCTAAATTTAAGAGCTGTTTGCTGGCCTGGTAGGGAAGACAGAGTATAGTATTACAACCAGAGGTGAAGCTCTAGTTGTAGATGAACTTGGAAGTTGTACACGAACTTGGGCATGGACATGAAGGATGAGGCAGAGAGAGCAACAACTCTGTGAAAAGGAAAGCGAGTAAGGAGGACAGTCCTTGCAGAAAGGGTTTGTCATCAGACTTTCAGCCCAATGGCAAACCCCTCCTGCAGGGACCGTCCTTCCTACTCATGCTGGAAAACTGGGGTTGACAAGGCTTGCACAATGCAGGCCTGTGACTTAATGGTGCCTGCATCAACAACTTTGCAAGTGATTTCTTCTTGCCTGAGTTTGCTGAGGTGGTGCAGGTTGTCCTGGCCACCCCAGAAGCCCTGCCAGATGTCACCTATATGGTGCACCACATCTTCTCAATATATTATATAGAATCATAGAATGGTTTAGGTTGGAAAGGACCTTGAAGATCATTGAGTTCCAACCTCCCTGCCATAGGCAGGGACACCTCCCACTAGACCAGGTTGCCCAAGACCACGTCCAGCCTGGCCTTGAATACCTCCAGGGATGGGGCCTCAACAACCTCTCGGGGCAACCTGTTCCAGTGCCTTACCACCCTCAAAGTGAAAAACTTCTTCCTAATGTTCAATCTAAACCTGCCCTCTTCCAGTTTCAAGCCATTCCCCCTTGTCCTATCACTACATGCCCTACTAAAAAGTCCTTCCCCAGCTCTCCTGTAGGCCCCCTTTAGGTACTGGAAGGCCGCAATAAGATCTCCCCGGAGCCTTCTCTTCTCCAGGCTGAACAGCCCCAACCTCTCCTCCCCAAAAGGAGAGGTGCTTTTACTTACCATAGCACCACTAAATACATTAAGCTATCAATAATGTAGTTCAGAAATTACCCACCTAGGTAAAGTTAATCTATAACATAATATTCTCAGTCGTGGCCTCTGGAAACAGTTCTGCCTTTAAATTGCATGTAAAAAACCACGTGGTTACTCTGCATGTAAATTAAAATTTCTCAATAAGCATGCAAAAATGCAGAATCTAATTTTGCAAGATATCATCCTTTTGCTTCTTTGTTTCTCAAGAGCGACATTTAAAGCAGAACATTAGTATGCATTGTTTTATTTAAAGTTTATGTTAGTGCGGCAACATTAGGAACAAAGTGCTATACTGTAATATGCAAAGTGTATGATACCAAGCACATGCAATAAGCCTTTTTCCTGTTTTCCCCGTATCGTATAAATTATAAATAAACACACAACTCTTGCCATTGAAGGAGAATTTTGAGAGATATCTAGTTGATGTATTGAAAACTGAAAGAAAACCACCAGACTTAAAATTGATGCAGAATTCTTGCTTGCTGTTTCATCCAGTGAATAGTTTTTCTAGGTTAAATGCAAATATGACATGCAGAAATTTATAAAGGGAATTACTGCTTAAGTTTGTGTGAGTCTCTGCAAACAGAGTATGTGTTAAAATGTAAAAATACTGGGATTGCACATTTTTTTCAGAAACTGCACACTAGAAAAGCGTTAAAAATGACATTAATATTTCTTGTCTCTCAGAGTTTATAAATGAGGGAGAATACAGTAAGGAAAAGACTCAGTGGGAGAAAATTATTTGAATTTTACTGGGTTGAAAGGAACCAGGAGTATTGTATGAATTAAGCATAATTCAATTCTACAGCCTGAAAAAAATAGTGAAAATACACTTACAAGTTAAATATCTTTTTAAGGGTTAACAAGATCAAGACCTAAGCAAGTAGCAGTAGTGGGATCTGTTTGTTTTGACCTGATGAACAACAAGCAAAAATAAATAGTGAGGTTTCAAAGCCAAGTACACCCTTGCCACTGTGCTCTTTTCATAAGGCTAGAACCTTAGTTTCTGAACAATGAACTCCCACCGAAAGTCCAGAAGACTCCATTTCTCATGTGAGCTATCAAAGGCAAAATATTTCCAATAACGTTTTGTTAGTTGCTAATTAAACAATTTCACCTCACCATTATCTGAGATGTTGAAGGGCTTAAGATTTTTTTGTTGTTGTTGCTGCTTTTCTTTCTACTTCTGTATTTTGAAAGGCCATATGGTAACATATCTTTCATTAAGCAGTGCTAAAGCCAGGAAAAAATACAACAAAACTGACTTTGCCTTGGTAATTCAATTCCGTTTCTGCCACACTACTCAGTGAGATCTCATTTCTTTCTGAACACCCTACCCACTATTTTTTCATATGTGTTTTGACCCACCACACTACTGAACAATATTAACATTACTGTAACCTAGGTTCTCCATTACATAATAGAATAGCCTTTGTTACAAGGCTTTTGCATACTGATCACCAACTTTCTAACCTGTAATCTTGCAGTTGATTTAGTGGTGAACTAAAATTTTTAAACCCGAGTGTGTAACAGCTGCCCTGGTTGCACGAAAGGAGTGACTGGCATTGGCTGGTGTCATCCCAGGTTGAAGTTTTGCAACAGAGTTGTCTTCCTATTATAAAATCCATCCAGAGAAGGATTTTAGTACAGAAAAAAAGGGAGGTAGGAAGAGATTGTGCCTTCTGGTGTCCAATGTCATCCATAACTAAAAACATCACAGAAATGAAACATTGAGTTAATCCTGACATGGCAGTAAGAATACACGGAAAAGCGGAACATCTTGGAAATTTGAGGGAAAATGCAACCAGGTCTCTGTTAAAATCAACTGTTACTTTCTGAGTGTGTCCTTCAAACCTTTTCTTTCCTTTTATTTTTTTTTTTATTTTTAAACTGATCACAGGAGAAAACACAAGCCCTGTTAGCTGCCATTCACACTTGCAGTCAAGTATTAGAAGGTGTACAGTAACTTTACAGCTGCAGAGGCTCTGCATGTGTATGTGTATTCTTTAAGGGTTAGTCAGCCAATCCTTTTTTTCCTATTGGGCACCCAAGCCCACTGAGAAACTGTTTTTACGGTTCACCCACCCTCATGTACACCTCTCTTTCCTGCTGGCCACACCCTGTCCTTTACAGGTTCCAAGTTCTGGAAAAAACTTGCGTCACCACAAGACTTTTGTTCTTTAACAGACGCCTGGAGGGAATATTACTTTCACTAACTCAAAATTCCCAAAAGCCCTTACATACGAAAATATACAAGAATACGTTCTGGGTGTATGAAATATGAGCCTTGGGAGACACTGTGATTATCTGACCTAAAAACATTAGTTTGAAGACTTTTGCTGAACAGCAATGCAGAAATAATTCTTTAGGAAGCGATGCAGAAAGATTTTTGCTGAAATTACCAACCGCAGAAGGAAATTGGGGGTAGGAGAGGGCAGGAGAACTGCCAGTCAGTAGACATTTATCTATTTAGCCTTTGCTCCCACAGTTGTAAAAAAGTGAGACTCTGAATGCCACATAGTATAGTAGAAAAGCTAGAATAGCACTGGTGAACCACTGTCTTAAAAAAAAAAATAAAGTAATAGAACAACTGACAACAATCGTGGTTCAAACACATGGTAATGCCAAGATACTGGGACTTTCCCACTGATTGGCACCAACGCATGGGAAGAATGTAGTAGATAAGAATGGCAGAATTACATGGTACTACCCATCTTTGCCTATACATACGCGCTTGCAGGGAACAGAAGCACAAAAACCCCAAACTCCAACCTTTTAACAAAATTGCACTTCTGTGAAGAAATGTGTCCCACGTAGCTGTTACTGCCCTGTTCTCCCAAGCTAATGTCCCATTCCCTTTTCTGCAACTGGATTTTCAGTTCAGCCTCACCAGCCATGGATGTGCAAGCATTGTCTGCTAAAGGCACCCACAGGCAGCGAGGTTGTCCCAAAATAAGGATTTGGATCAAAAATATTTGTTACTGGAGGATCCACAGTGAACCCTACCTGAGTCAGGTCTGTCTGGCTGCTAACGTTGTCTTGAGGAAAGGCATGACAATCCAAAAAAATACCCAGAGCTAAAAAACTTGACAGGGGGAAAAGCCATTACTTAGCAGGAAAAGAAGCTACCGACATAGGTAATGGTTATTATTAAAACAGAAATTATTTTGCATGCATCACATTAGGGAAGATTATTGGTAAACTAATGAATATACCTATGCCCACAAACACTGCAATCCACCTGGCAGGCAAACGCCGGAATTTCTCCCCTTAAAATCCAATTTCAGATGTGTCTCAAGCTTTATTTTGTAAAAGAAAGTTCACAGATGTACTTTGCTAATAACTTCATTAAAGCACACCTGAACAGAATAATTAACAGCCTCTCTGGTCTCCCTCAACTAGATTAGTAATCATAGTTGATAAAAGATCTGCTCACATCAAAGAGATAACAGACTTTTCCCTTGAGAGAATACCATTAATGCCCAGCAACTGTTGATGGGGTAAGCATTGTGAGGAATTATGTCCTTGAAATGTGTAAATGCACATCTGCTGTGGAAAATTTTTGTTATTGTTAAACAATGCTAAATATTCAGTAAAATGCAAACAAGATATTGTTGTGCTTTCCCTGTTTTCTTCAAATAAGCAAGAGAAAAATTTCAAGCAAGCAGTAAGCCATGTCCACTATGAACTAGTCTTATCATTGCTGTTGCCTCCATAGCTTGATTTACATCTACACAGAAAAGTAGACAAAAATGACCAAGTTACTCCTAATTTACATGTCTGGAGAAAGGAGAATAGAAAACACTTTTGAATATCAAAGCAAGTTAGACAGCTGTCTGTAGCCCACAATCTGGTTCCCACCAATTTTTAATAAAAAATAAAATTAAATACTACCACAAATTATTAAGACATAAACCATCTGGTATTACATAAGTTACATTATATTGGTAGTTGGAATGTTTTGCTCTGAAGCAGCTTTCAAGTCGACCTGATTATGGGAAATACAATTATATTTTACCTGTTTAACATTCCTACTATTAGGCATCCCTTGGAAGGAGAAGCCAGAGGCTTCTTATTAGAGAACTTCTGTCCACAGATGACCCTTAAGCAGTAAAAAGGGGTTTGTTTCTCAAAAAAACCCCAAAAATCTAAACTTTGTGAAGACAACCTTAAGAACATAAAGCAATTCAAGCCTGTTTGCACTACAACAGCTGTGCTCCATTTTTGCATCGGCATTCAAAGATATGCCCGCATTTATGTCAAATGAATCAGATAAATAACATCCTTGTATGTGTCAGTTTATTTTTCAAACCCATTCATATAATTTTGGCTTTTTGTCACCAACCATTTTCTGAGGAGGGCAGAAGTGCTAATGAGCAGCGCCGGCCACACAACATACACCCCCCTGGATTTTGGAGCCATGGCAAAGCCTCTGCAGGAAGTTCATCCTACGTATTCGCACAAGGCCTCAGGAGGCCTCTGGTAGGGGAGCAACCTCATCAGCCTCCATGCTGACCCTACACCTGCCACCCCATCTCTGAGGGAAAGGAGGCAGCCAAGCTACTGCTGTGGCAGGCAAGCAGGAGACTGGCTAACCAAATCTTTCCTTGCCAACAGTGTTTGTACACTGAGGTGATGTCAGGAGAAAGCTGCCAAAAGTTTTGGTCCATTAAGCCAACCCTTTCACCACAAGCACCTGGAGAACCTCTACCAGGCTACTCCACTTCTTCAGGCTTGCTGAAATTCTCTCCTCTGCTTCACCTTCACCTGTGCTTGAGGGACCACTCATGCCCTTAGCAGGACCAATGAGCCTAGGACTAACTATTCTGCCAACCACTGCTTCTACCAGGACCATATACTGTGCAGTATGGCATTTTTAGTGAAGGAGAGGGACTGAGATTTCAGAAATTACTGTGGAATTGCAGAACCAACAGATTTAGGTTGAGGACAGGAAATATATTTTAAATTGGTGTACAAAAATAAGAGAAGTGAGTAATTTGAGGAGAAGAAAGAATTTTCTTTGTCTACTTTATTCAGGGAACAGCAGTGTGAATCAGTGACGGTGCTAAACAATCGGGAAAACCGGTATTTTATCCTGTTATTGCTATAGCAATACAAAGGACGTGCCACTGTCACAAGATATGATGGCACCATTAAAATAGCACAGTAAGTGCTGTTATAAAAAACTCTGACTAAGTGCAAGGCCACGTCAGTCCTTTGGAGAATAGTTTCTTGATGTAGGTTTCCATGCTTCAGGAGACTTTTAAATGTTTCAGACAAATCTATTTCCAACTCATTCTCTGTAATTATTCCTGACACAGTCTTATATTAGCAGTGATGGGTTTGCATTTGAAAACTTCCAGCCCACCTTCTTTACTTACTGAATCTTGTGCTGACATCATAATGGTCACATCGTTTTCTGTTGCAACAGAGGAATGTCACAAACATGTGCTGACCTAACAGCAGGACTGGGCAGAAGGAGAAGGTGGGTAAATAATGGAAATTGCCTTTAGTTGCGCAGTAGCTGAATAAAAGCAGAGCAATGCGAAGTGATGGACAGGGTATTACGTACTTACTGTGTTTTCCCCCTTCCTTGCCAGACTACCACCAGTTGATAACATGGTTATTCTGTCAAGAGTAAACACGAGCTAAGAAATCATAACTTTATGAATAAGGCTGAATAGGGCTGCTGCAAAGCTCTGTATTCCAAGCCAGAAGGAACAGATTCCTTATGCTGGGGCATGGCCTCAACTTTGTCCTCTATAAGTAATTAATCTCCCTTTAAACCTAAATATTAGGAAATACTTCCTTCTGTTGCAGATGGACCAAGTGTGTGTCAGTGATCTGGTTTAAGTATGCCTAGCCTTCAACCAAAAAAAAAAATCTGCCTTCTATTTAAATGCAGAAGTCTAACAATTAGATATTGTATGCACTCTGTTTTTAATAGGCAGAGACAAGAACAAGTGTCCCGTATGTTAATTAAGGTTTTTGTATCTCTCCTTCTGAAGCATCTGAGAATGTCAAATAAGCCATTATTAATTATCACACACTTCCAGTCGTCTTCTGAATTCAGCATTTTATCATCCTACTGAAAGATTCAGCACTGCTATTGAGCACACTTCAAACCTGGCTTTGCTAAGGTGCCTGTTCTTCCTGACTTCACCTGTGCCTGCTAAAGGAGATCGTCATGTTAACTGAAGCTACAACGGGCTTTAACTCTGAAAACAATAAATCTTTCAATAAATGTATGTTCAGTTGAAAGTAAACATGTACGAAAGGGGCCATTTTAGGACATTCTACTTTCAAATTTAGAAGATAAAGGCTGTTAAATCCTGTGTCTGTGTACTTTTTCGGCAAAAACAATAGGGAGAACCAAGTCACTGCACATACACCAACTTTTTCCTGTGTCTTCATTTCACCTTCTCTCTGCTGATCCCCACTGCAGGATGCTACAGCAGTAAAATTTACTATTTTTATATAGCAAGTAATGGGGGGAAATCATTATTTTTGGAGGACACACATTTATGGGGTGGAGAGAGGGAATCAAGTTGTTACTGAACACTATTATCATGAGATATAGGCCCATTAATTTAGAATTGAAGTTATTCTTAAATAAGCCAATAAATTGCAGAGTCTATTTCATTGTCCCATTTTTAAAATATTTTACAATTTAAAAGGAAGTTTTAAAAATAAATGTAGGGTGATTATAAGACAGGAATCTGGACTGTTAAGTGTTCAGGTCATAAGAAAAATATAGAAAATCATAGCTTTAATCACAAAAATATTACAATGGTTAATACACAACTTGACAATGTCATCCACAAATGCACAATGATATGCATGGTAAATTATGTAGAAATAATCTGAATTACTAATAAGGTGCATGGTTGGAGAATTTTAAGTTTTAACACAAAATCCTTGTGCACAGCAGAAGTTTTTTAACGTCATACATCAAATCAGACAACAATGTGACTGGATATAAAAATTAGCAATATACTAAAAATGGAGCAATTCAGGGGGGAATCTAGCAGCATACATCGTAGCTTCAAAATTAAATTATTCACTCCCTTGAAATTATTGCTATTCCCCATTTCCCTGCTACATGCTTACAGAACAAATTTTGGGGTTTTAATTTTTGCTAGTTTTGCAGTCTCTCGTGTTTCCCATTTTAAATCTCTTTTCTAAGGTGTAAAAAATATGACTGCCAAGTTAATTTTTTCTCACTGAAAGGTCATAAAGTGGCCAGAGTTTTTATTTTACTTTGAATTAAGTGATCTCAACAGTGATGTGTCTGAAATTAAGCTCCTGTACATCATATGTAGAAATGATGCAATGGGTTGACAGTAATGGAAAAAAATTCTTGCCAAAGTAACCTTATTCTACTATTTTACCTGAAGGGTTAGGTAGTGGATGAGGTTCCTTTTCCACCATTACTGTGACAATATTGACAAGGGAAACGAAAATTAAAAATAAAAAAAACACCCTGCCCTGTAATCTTGTTTTTTAAGACTGCACTTAAAAAGCAGATGTACTGTTTCCACTGCATACCCAGTTACGTATTTCAGACAAATACCCAGAGTCATTAAGTACAGAAAGGGTAAAACAGCATTATAGTCTGATGAAAGGAAGAGCATTGCTTAGGCACACTGTGGGATTTGGACAGCAAAAGCCACTTTTCAGAGTGCCATGCAGTTGAAAATTCAAGGAGACAAGAGTCAAGAGATAAATGCTCCTGGCATCCTTTGTAATATTTTGTAGCATCTCTGTTTAATTAAAATATAAATTATCTCATTACTAACACCAAGAATACCTAAAGTAGTTAGCAAGGCTCTCAACAGAGTAAGAAACATAAAATAGAAACTAATTACAAGAAGTTTGGAAGCAGACATTACTCTAAATAGAGGATTACAATTGATTGATTTAGATGTGCACTTATTAAGTGCTGTGAGGAAGGAAAGCAAAAAAGAAAGTTGACTCTTGAAAAGAAAGCTCACTCTTTCCTTGCTTATTGGTTCTCCACTAACTACCTGAGAAGCAAACATCACTGGTCCTTTGAGTTTGGGGTTTTTTGTTTAGTTGGCTTTGTGTTGGTTTTGTTTATTTGTTTGCTTTTTGTTTGTGTTTTTTTTTTGTTTGGTTGTGGGTTGTTTTTTTTTTTTTTTTTTTTTGTTATGTTTGCATGGAAATAGCATTGTTCACATGAGAAAATCAGAAATTAAGGGGAGATTAGTGACCATGTAACAATAGCTGAAGTTGGCGGAACTGTGAAAGGAACTTCTGAGGTCTTGAAACATTCGCAGTCACACTGAAAGCTCCACTCCATATGCACATAGGTGGTTGGAAAATTGCTTACCACTGGATCCCTAGCACCAATATTTACCCATGTATTTCTCCTTTCAACTGATGGTATCCAACAGCCAGCTAGACTTTGTTTCCAGCCCCATCCTTCAGTCATGTTGCTCCTAACACCTAGTCTCAGGACAAAGTTGTCATCTCTATATTTAATAGTTAAGGACCTGGCTGCTCTGAGGCTAGAAACTTTAATAACAGCCATGACAAGAGTGATGCTCAATAATATCATACATAAAAGGAAACAGTCTTCATTTTCTACCTTTTTAATACACCAGACACCTTAGAATCAATAGATTCCTTTGCTTTCCATGTCAGTTCTGATTTGATAAGCGTAAGAGAGGTGGAATGCAATTATTTGTTAAAACAAGAACCAGAATTTTCCCTAAAGTTTAACTGCAGAACATTTTGGAATTCACTGAAGGGAATGGTATTACCACTATCCCGTGCTTCCCACAAACAAACAACGTATTTCTGCCTTCTTCAGAGGTCCCAAATCATCAAAATACAGAAAGCGCAGCTTCTTTCATAGCCTCTGAACATCACTAAAGTCTCAAGAGAAAACATTTTATTCTGAGATTTTTGCGTCAGATTTCTTGATCAAAGAGATTGGGATATAAAAGCTCAAATGAACTCTCAAACCCTTGGAGATTCACACGTCAATGCTCCTGGACAAACATTGCCCCCGCTGCCCTTCATCAACAGCACACCGAAACTCAGCCTGGCCCAGTGGTTCAAACCTGGATTGTCCCTTCTATCATCATTCCTTTTCAGGATGTCTAAGAAAAACACCCATAACGTCAACTGTAGAATTTTGAAACTCTTCTGAAGTGTCTATTTTTTTGTAGAGATTTTGTCCAGTTGAACAATCCTGTAGTTCACAAAAATATACTTTAGCTGATATAAGAAGAATCCAACTCAGTAGGTACACTAGTTATTATACCAGCTGTCTGTGACCTGCTTATAATTGAATGTCTCGTTCTCGCTCATAGCAATAGGGCAAGCTGTATACCTAATAAATAAATGTGTTCCACTGTTCAAGCATGAGGCTGCCCTATGCGGTACGTGGCTGCAAAACCGTGCATGCCAAAGCAATATGCACATGAACAGGGAAAAAGGAGGGAAGAGAAAAGATGAAAAATACCTTAAAGAGGGCTATTTTTCCATCAGTTATGGAGAAACAGTTCTTGTTATGACAATGTAACTTGAATGCCATTCTATGAACTGCATCCTTTGAATTACACAATTCTGTGTTACACAAAAGGTGACCTTTTCAGTATGCTTTATGGGAGTTTCAGTATCCTTTATGGGAGTTTCCTGGACTTTCAGACCCTTTCCCCAAAGGTTAGTCTGGTTATAATCAGGAAGGAAAAAAGACGGCAAGCTATTCAACAAAAGATAAAACGTCCAGATCTATTCAGTGTCTTTTCTGTTTTTTATTTATTATATTTTATTTCAGAACTACGTCTGTTTCCAAGAGGTGGAAACTGCTCTGATTTTTGAAAAAAAAAAACCCCTGCCTGCAAGAATTCAAATGTCAGACCAATATGTGTTTAATCACGTGTATTTGACAGCAAGGACTTAAGTTTGCAACAGGTTGGGTAATCTGGCTCTCGTGGCAGTTTGCCACAAGCTTCAGGAGAAATTACACAAGAAGTTTTATAATAAGCAGAATTAAAAATCCCCACCACGCATGGCTTTGTCGCATGGTATGATCCCTAGATATCTAATAAGGTACAAGTTTTCGATTCATATGGGGGAACTGAGGAATTCTCTGATGTCTAAGAACACATTTCTTTGTAATAATAGGTTAAAAGTTAAACCCAGCAAACCTTTCTTCTGCATTTATCCACACCAAAACTAGGCCTGATTTGTTTTTTTTTTAACCAAGCTGACTCATGGTTCAGTTTGATTTTCTGCCTGCTCCAGTTTCTTTCTTCAGGATTTATATTTTTGTCCTCTTGACAGTTAATCTTTCAGCTGTATATAATTTTTGAATTACACAAATTTCTTTTTACTACACCCTTTAGACCACCACACCTTACAAAACATGCGCAAGCCATATTGCAGTCTGGAGAAAAAACATCAGAGTGCTATAAACCTTTTAGTTCTGGGAATTTTATATAATTCTCCCATCCTTCTAGCTTTCCTCCCCTCCCAAATGGAATATGTATTATTCTCACAAGTGTTTGTCAGCAACCAGAACACATCTATCAATTTAACACTGGAGAAAAATTCATATCTACCTTTCCCATTAATTCCCAGCCTACAGACCCGGGTCTTTTCCAAAGGATTGAACTGAATTTCTGGGTAAAGAAAAAGAGAGCTAAAGGGGGGCTCTCCTCATCAAAATTTTTTCCAAAGGCCATCTTTGCTTTTTGTTGGTTCATTATTTTCATATTTCTGCTTCCAACTGAGACCAGTGGACAGTACTTTACATTTGTCAAAAGACATTATTTCATTTGCCATAAGTTAGCCTCCAACATAAATAAATTTTTCTTGGACTTCAGTTGCCACATGTCCTGCTTAGCACTCCTCATTTACCTAAACATCATAGATAATCATAATTAACTTGGTCTCATTTTTGCCTACAACATTTATTTCTCACTGTACAAAACACAAAGTATTCAAAATTACAGTTTTAGCACTGAACTTACATAACCTTTAGTCTGTCGAAGCTGTTTACCTCTCCTGGTTCCTTTCTCAGTTTCTTTCACCTAGTAGTTTCTGGGTATAGTATATGACACAAACCTAAGTTTACAATTTTAGCTCAAAATATGTATCAATGAAAATCATTGTTCCTCCCCTCACAGAAATACAAGAATTGCCACTGATTCATAGTTAGTTGCAAGAAACTAGTAAGGTGGTTTTAATTTCAAAGTCAAATAAGAAAGTCAAGAAATCAAACCACACTTCATAAGTAGATACCTCTAGACCCGAGAAAGAAGCTGTAACTACAGTTGGGAATTTTACAGCATTTCTTGTGTTTCTGACCCCAATATATATACATAATACCAGTTTATAAATACTGAATTACCTATGCCAATCAGCATTTTGTTTTAAAAGCCTCTATGTCTTCACACCAACTAGAAGTAGAAACTCTAGTTACCAATTACTTGATTCCAACACAAAGAAAGAGATGCCAGACCTCACTTTCCAGCTGCATATTAAACATAAACTTAGTTGAGTTTAATACTATTTATATCCAGTTTGCACTAACACAAGAGGGCATTCAGGCCCCCACACTTTCATACCCTTTCTCTCCCCCCAATCCAAAACTAAAAATACACCAAAAAAATGCATCTTCACTGGCCATCCAAGAGAGTAAATAATGAATTTTGTAAGAGTGATGCCCATGTAAAAAACCTGGAGCAGAGTTGTATCATGAGATAATCTTAAAATAAGACAAGCAGCTGATTTTAACACATTCTCGTACATCCTTTGCTGCAGTATATTTCTGTATCCCCCTCCTCAGCGCTGGCTCTCCGGGAAGATTTCTCAGTTGTTTCCTCATGTTTTACCTCCTTTCTCAGGACTAGTCCCATCGAGAGCACTTAAGAATTCGCTGTATCAGTGATTCACTACATCACTGCCCTGAAGTCAATGAAAATTTACTGGCTACACCCAACAACACAGTCCCCACAGGTGAGTAGTATTAGTCTTTTAATATCACGTGTAAGGCAGTTGAACTGAGATCTCCATTTAAACACATAGTCTGTTTTCCCATCTAATACTAAATAACTTTTCAGTTTGACAAGGTAACTAGTAGGAAGAATACAGATGAAGGTTAATGTACAAGGCAGAGTCCCACCTGCCTTACCTGTAATGACATTAAGATAGTAGATTCTGATGTGTTTATAATGAATTACTAATAAGTTCAAATCTTCCCACTTAAGCAAATAGCGAGTAATTAAGTTCATTGTCATAAAAGTCTTCCACAAGGTCATTTTGAGTCATCACTAGATAGTGACTATCCTGGGAATACAGAAAAAACTTGGCCTGTTTAGCTGCAAATGGAAAGGTATTCTTAAACCTAACCTGAAATAGCACACTGATCACAAAGGAAGGATGAGATTGCTGTAACTTCATAAAAAGCAATGCTGTCCACTGGCATCATCGAGTCTTGGACTACTAAACAGCCTGTGTTTGCATACAGACATGATTTTGGCACTAATAACTAAATATTGTTTCTATAGCCATGGTTTTTAGCTCTCTGGTGAAAGGCACAACTGCAGGCAGATTAAACATCAAACATAAGATATTGTTGAGGTAGAAAATACTAAACAGGATTAAGAAGCAATTGATGAAGTGTTGAATTTTAAAAAATAAATAAATTCACCCCAAACTGTTAAACATAATGATGCAGATAAACCTTCTGTTTCAAAAGTCTTCCCCTGGGAGGAAATACCAAAGAAGTATCTCTCCATATTCACAGCTAATAGCTACTGTTTAGCAGTATATCAAGTTTGATGCACTTCTGCTGCTTCTGAGCATTCCTCCTGGCCTGCTTCTTAGAGGCGAGCCAACAAATTGCTTTCAAGAGAAAAATGAAGCTGCTTTCCCCCCACAGATACTTAACAAACTTCACATCAGTACAGCAAAAGACCCACTCACTTGAGAGAAATACAGAGTTGAGAAATCTGTTTATCATCCCAGGAACGTTCAATAGCTCAGCGACCAGAAGCAGCAACACGAAGTTAGACGGGAGCTAAATCAGAGGAGAAATGCACATGCACAATAGAACAGTTTCTTTTATCTGTTTGCCACCCGGAGAATATGAGCAAACAGCAAGAAGTAACAAATGACAGACAATTAATTCTCTCTTTAACTTCAGGAAAGAGCTGTCAATTACATTCAGCAATTAAACCTGATTCTATATCACCTATTCTAGCAAGAATGAGGAAGACAATTAGTAGCTGTATTTGCATCATAATGTATTGTGCTACCAGACTGGCAGAATTACGAACAGACATTTAATAAAACATTTTATTAGTTGTGAGTTTGAAATACTTTCAGTAAAACTGGGAAGTCTGCATGGTGATAAACTACCATTCCAGAACAGTCCAGTTTAGACCTAAGTTCTCCAGTTTATCCTGGAGGAGGAGTAGAACTGAATGCCAACAGATCTTTTGAAGGTATGTAGGTATTAATCAAAATTTAACAAAAGGGGCTTCTCAGTGAATGTAAGTTCATGTCTCTCCACTTTTTTTTTTTTAAAAATGGTAAAGTGAGGAAGACTACAGAATACAGAGTTGAAATCACAGAAAATAGGATGTAAAAAGCACTTATCATTCCAGATGAGGAATATGATCCACATATTGGAGCTCACAAGCTTCAAAATACAAATTCCTTGGTGAGACTTCAGTTTATTAAGTTCTAAAAGTAGAAAAAGGGCAAGAAATAAGATAACTGAAGCATGACAACATCACTACCACCAGCAATCACTCATCACTTTCTCGCTACCTTGTAGGCAAGAAGAGGTAACCAAGAGAAAAGGAACGCTGTACTACAGAGGCAATATTTAAGTATTTGTTCTTGTATGGTAGTCACCGTTTATTTCCACATTTTGCTGCATCGCTCAAATTTTTTACCACTACAGCATTTTAATGTGAGTTCTACATGTTCCTTCAAAGCCTGAGGTCATTTCAGGGGGAGGGTGTGTGTGGGTGTGTGTGTGTGGGTGGCTGTTGTTTGAGGCCAGCAAACAATCCCTACATATACTAAGCAATAGCACTTTCATGATAAGGTGGCACATACAAACTAGGGTAGAATTATGAAAATGTAAACATTTTCTCATTAGAAGGAAAAACAAAAAATCTACAAAGCAGTTGCTATTTCAGATTAGATTAGTTTGTAGAGTTTAAGAGCAAAAAAAAAAAATAAAAATACTGATATAGGTATACATTACATTCTGTAATTTGGGATTAGTCCAGACAGTTTACATCTAGATCCCACCCTCTCTCCTCACAGGTGAAGATTTCACAAGGCCAGCTTCCAGCTGAGGACCAAAGAGGGTTTAGAATAGGAAATGTTGAAAGACCACAAGCTACTGGCGGAAAAGAAAGATGCTGCAGGAAGAACGTTGGAAGCAGCACAACAGGAGACGAGCATTAACGCTGCAGATGTGCAGTGCCAGTTGTCAGGCTACATTTCACTGCATCAAAGAAAAAGGTTTTGTACCCAGCTGAGTAGCAAATAAGATAGGAAACTAGCACATAAACCATCCTGGACTTTTAAGATGCAGTTCTGCTTTGAGCAAAGGAAAATAAGAAAGGATTTTTTTTCACCCCTCTAGATCAAACCAAAGATTTAAATCACTAAAGTTCATTATCAAATTATTTTGACCTTTACCACTGCCATCCAATTTGAAATAAATATCTCAAAGGACAGGTGGTGAAACGTGCTGAAGTTCACAGACTTCAACACATATCCATTGATTTCCCCCCACCCCAGGAAGGTCTAGTTCTTTAATCTAAGACATAATACTAGGTTTCAGAGGTAAGTTACCTCAAATCAATAACTACACCACATGGCTGTTTTGGTTTGGTTTTTTTGTTTGTTTGTTTTGTTTTGTTTTTCCTAAACAAATATAACCCAATGTCTGTTGGTGTCATTTTTCATTGAATACAAGGGTACCCCCCAACTTCCAATCTTCATTCAAATCCAGTCTCATAAAAGGCACTTCTTGTTCTAACATTTATATGATGCTACATATTACTGTACCTAACCTCTGAAACAGTGAGTCCTGCAGAGCAAAAGCACAGTGCAGCCATTCAGAGAACAGAGTTTTTTTGAAGATGAAAATGCTTAAGCCTGTTTGAAAGGATGTCTGAAAGCAGAGGTAGCAGGTGCTTGGCAGATGAAGGCAAGAAGAATCCTTCTTCTATATGGGCTGGAAAATGATCACGAATAAAGGGTTGAGGAAAGAATGCAAATAATAATAAGAAAGAAAAGAACAAAAAAAAACGTAAATCTAAATGGTAAACTAGTTTTCATAGCTCTAAACATGAAAACAAAACCAAACCTCTCCACTTGTACCCATTCCAACAGGAGAAATACCAAATCCACATAACTGATAGCACAGTACTCACATGCTGGATCACAAGAAAGAAGCCCATGAGGGGACTGCAAGTACAACTGCACATCACAAGTCTTATAACACGCTCCTTGAGACATGAGGTTCCTTCAAGACACACAGGCTACAAGGAGTAGCATAACTCACCTCCAGGTGTCTGACAGATTCAGTCACTCCAAATTGGTTGCATCTGGCTCTTGGCAGTCTGAAGCTCCTTAAGATCTCCCCTTAGAGATGTGATGAAGCAAAGACCTACAGGTGGAATTTTAGATATTCTATATTTGTTTGCATATTCATTTCCTTTCCCAAGTGTTTGGTCAAGAAATGAGAGACTATAGCTTTGAGTTAAGCTATACTGATGTTTATGTATCCCAAGAAATCACGCTGTGTTTGAAGGCACCAAGAACAAATCTCTGTCTTGCAAATAAGTACACAAGAGGTGAAGAGAAGCCCTCTCATCCCTGCTCAGCTCCATTATGGGTGCAAACCCATTAAGAGTTGTTACAATTTTGTTCTTCACTACGTGGACAGAGCCAGCACAGGAGAAATAGAAAAGGATGCAAGAGTGTGAAGTGAGTTTGGGTGAACTGAGTAGGAAATAACAAATGGAACAATACCTGCTCAAACAGAGCTAGAGGGCTTATTAATATTAATGTGCTGCACATAATCTTTTGTTCACAATTGGAAAGGCTCCCTGGGTAAGTAGAAACTTACACATGCTAAACTTCCTAACTGTAGTTAATGCAGTTTTATCATCTTTAAAAAAGTGGGAGTCCCCAGATAAATGAAAACATCTGATTGTTCTTTGGAAGCTTTTTTCAAACACCTACACAAGTTATATTAACACATTTCTTCATAAAATCTCCAGGGCAAACCTAAACACCTACTGAAATTCAAGAAGGATTGAACTTCACTGATAAAAATGAGAAATAGGTTAGACACCATGTACCTTCCCTCCAAGTCTTCACTGTGCCGTCTTGTAACATCAAGGAGATAAGATGGGGATACAGGTTTCAAGAATGAACTGGTACAACTGTTGACCTGCAAGTAAACTCCTCAATACCACACATGACATTTGTTGTAAGAGATATGAATTGCTTCAGACCACCAGAAATCTCACTGTACTTTGATGAAAGAAGAGCATTAACTCAGTTAATGCACTGGCTAAATTCCAGCTCTTATAATTACATTCTGAATACTTAAATCTCCATTGCCAATTTACTGGCCGTAATATGTTATATTCATCTATTTAAGTATCATCATACTACCTGAGTACCTTCTAAATGCCCTTAAACTTTTTCTGTGAAGACACAGGTCCTCTAGGAGGCATGGGTTGTTGTCTTGCTCCCTGCAATGGGACTTGGAACAGCTACTCCAAGATAGGATACTTTAAGACCTATTGTCTGCATTTAAACATGCATGTGAAAGCCCTGGGGATCATTCTCTGCTAAGAGTCACTATAATTACTAGATCAGATTGGTTTGGGACATACGTGATCCCAAGCCTCTACATCAGTTTGTGAATAAAGCTTCCATCTCCTTTATGAAATGGCAACGATGAAAACAACATGAAAAGCTTTTTACCTGGTGTCAGCCTCAGTCATACAGCTGAAATAGCTGCAGCTACTAGACAATAGAGGTTTCAGTGCCCCCTGCATGTCACTTTTATTTCTTAAGGCATATAGTATGACTGAAAGACATCTCAAGTTTGTTCACTGCATGTTCACCCTAGAAGAATGATGTAGGTTCAGAAGTAGCATCTCTGTTATCACACAGTACCACACTGATACACACACAGCAACAATTGTTTTGCTTCCACATCACAGCTGCTATTTCTCCATGCCATTTCGCTGTGCACTCTGGACCAAATGGTGTGGGTCAGAATTCAGAAGTCATGATTTGTTTTCTTTAGATAATCTGTTGGATGCAATGGAAAAGTGATTGCTTCTAGTCTCTGCACTGGGTTTTAAATTAGGGTTTGATTTTGGTTTATTTCTGCCCAGAGAAACAGACTAAAAAAATTGCAAATAATAAATGACATTCAATCGCTATTGTACTACTTTCCCATTCAACACAGCTTTGAGGTCTTCAATGTAAGATAACAAGTTCATATCAATCCCTGGTCCCTTCAAATATTCAGAACTGTTTAAGCCTCCATGGGTTAACATACCCTGCTCTGCCTAGACATTTCTTGCATTGCAAGAATGAAGTGTGGCCATCGGAAGAGTTAATGGAGTTCTGATCAAAAATGCACTAGAACCACCATATCAGAAAAAGCAGTAAATGCAGAAACCCAGGAATAAAGTCATCTGACCTAGCTAGTAGAGGAGGAGATCTTCTAAGTCACGTTCGTTAGGGTTTGACTTATGCCCTGAAGCATGATGGCTTATCTTTCTTTTGAAAAGAGGGAGAGACTTTTTAAAAAATATTTTATATAGATAACAATATTCACAGCTGCATAAAACTGTATCTGTAATGATGTTATTACAGTAAGTTTTATGGTTTAATTATACACTAGGTTAAAGCAGTTCTTTTTAAATGTAATGCCTGTCAGTTTCAGTGAATGTTTCCATGTTATTGTGTTATAAGAGGACGCAAAGAGAAATCTTTTTGACCCTGTTTCCCCACAAATCTTTACTTGTGGAAGAAAAGGAGCCCATCTGTGTTGTTCATTTTTATGTTTTTTTTGTTTGTTTATTTTAATTGTGTTGTACACTCCAATTACTGCTTTAAATCAAGCAAGATTAAATATTTTCTTTACCATTCCCTTCTTACATGGATGTTGTTCCCCATCTCTCATTTTCCTTACCTCTGTACAACTTCTGAGGACTATTTCTCACCCCTGGTATTTGGAAGTGCAGACAATCCCTACAGCTGAGGAGCACGCATTACTTACTTATATGCTACTTGTATAGCACTTAATTTTAATATTGATTTTTTTTTTCTAGAAGGATTCAATTTTAAAAAACCCAACCATATCTGTAGCTAGAAACAAGGATTGCTATTTAGCAGACTGGCCAAGAACAATTTCATTTCTGTCATCATCTGTACTTCAAATGACAATTTAAGATCTTGGTGGGAAGGAGAAGAAAAAAAAAGAGAGAAAAAGGAGGAAAGTGATTTTTTTTCCTGATTTCTTTCTAGCTCACTGCAGAGTAATGCAGTCTGAGAACTCTAAAAGCAGAATCATGACAAAAACATCTTGCAGTAATACCATACAGCAAAAGCTCTTGTGCTCAAGCCAAGAACAACGTCTAATTGTCCAACTTTGAAGTAAAATACACCTTTTATTCCCTTCTCAAGCTCTTTCTTCCCCTTCAAAAAAGGATACAAAGGGTTCAGAAGTTCTAAGGAAAGTAATGTCCAAATGCACCTCGGGTACTTTCTATCGCATACCAGTAATTAAAGTCTTTCCTTGTTTCCTAGTCTGTTTTAACTATTCAAGGAATAAGCTCTGGGTCTAATACTCTGTAATTCTGCCTTATCTAAAACATACGCAGTCATTCACCAGTTACTTAATTAAAACTGCAAAGTGCTATATAAATTGACTCTGACGAAGAAAGTGTCATAGACACTCCAAGGATTAAGAAGCAGTGAATTAGTACTGTGTATATTCAGTGAGAAAAATAGACCGGGATGTACAGAACAACAGCCTAAGCTCCTCTTCAGTCTCAAAAAATGCCATTGCATAAAAGCTTGTTCTGGGATCTAAAATTAGTCTTAAAACCTCTCATTGAGCAATCCTGACCATGGACCTTTCCATCTAGAAGTGTAATATTGATTTAACATGCTGTTGTGCCAGTATTAAGGCTTTCTTTCCTTCACAACTATTGCAGCCATATAAGATGGGGAGAATAGGGGAATATTGAATAGGACTTACTTCTAGGAACCTTAAGTTTCCTTTAGCTATCATCTGCAGACACACACAGGTTGAAAGGTCCAAAACACCCACTGTACAGTGAGTAGGTATCTGCTTGCTGTATAATACATGTGTGGGATTTATAATGCAGTATGGATGTAACACAGCAAATCTGATAGCGAGGACAATTATTCCCATCTCTACTGGGATGCCTTCAAGAAAATAGTAGTAAATAGTCTGCAACTGATGATTTACAGAGAAAAAAATCAAAGCGAATAATGTAAAAAGCTTTCTTACTTTTCTAAATATTAAAACTGACCTTAGGAGAGAGACAGCTTTTTATATTCTCCTATTTTATGTGTTGTTTGAGCCATCTGGCTGGCAGTCAGAGAAACTGAACTGTCATTGTCTTCATCTCCACAAGAGAGGTATATAACCTGATTTTCCTACTATAATGTGGACTGATAGAACAAGACATAAAAGCTTTTACCTGGAAAAGAGCCTGGGAAGACCCCAGTGACAGATTTTATGGCATTTCAACTCAGTTTCTGAACAGAAGAAATTGGCCAGCCCAGAGCTGGTGACAGCTCGTTGATGCTTGTCAGAGAAGAACTTGACATGCAAGGACAGACGAAAAGGTTCAGCTACAATGTTTTTACTAAGCCAAGATTTCTGAACTGCAACACCATGGTTTATCTGGTCAGAACAGGAGCTGACATATTGTCACCAGGTCAGTTCAAGATATAGGCCTACGCACCGTTGCAGAACAAAAGTCATGTTCATCCTCCTTACTTACCCTGCAACAGGATTATGCTCCCACACAGATATCTGGGAAAGGTTATCCTCTCCCTTGGACACCCTTAGAGTAGGTAACAGTTCCTAATACACTCAGTTCCTTAAGACTACACTTTTATGTGTCCTATAAGGAAAATATTTACCTGGGGAACACTCTGCAATGTGTGTTCTAGACAGCAGTGCTACAGCCTTTGCCTCAGTTTTTCTGTGTTGCACAGGTTCTCGAGCAAATAGAATTGAACTTCTGAGATAATTTGCTTCCTTCCCTCTTTTTCCCTGCGCGTGAATGCCAGTTATAATTTCAAAACGCTGTATAGTGAAGTTCCAGCGTGGTGCTGGGCACCAGTGGTTTATCTCAACCTCTGGGTCATAATCCAGACAGATCTCTAAGAAAGATGATCTCTCAAACCTTCAGCCACAGAGCCTTTGTCATTTCCATTTATAGAAATAACAAATCTCTGTCCAAAGTATTTATTTCAGTTCTGTAGGTCTTAGTGTATAGATCACCACAGAAACACACACCAAGATACTTCTCCTTGCAGCTTGAATAAAAATCCTTACTGTGACAGAGATGAGATTGCAACTCCATCACCATCCGCGCCTCGAAAGTAATTTCTCATGAACACAGACCCCAAGTCAGGGCCAGGACCAGGAGAGGAGGAGATCCTGTTTCGTAGAAGTGTGTCTCTGTTGGCATGGATACAAAAGTTAGGTGGTGTTGAACTGTCTGCTGAGCCTCCCAAGTGATTTAAATACAGCAATGTTCTTTAGTCTTACAGTGAGACGGTATTACCTCTGCAGCTAAACAGCTTTAACACACACCCCCTTTGCACTGCTGTACTAAATATCACCTGTTCAGCCCTTTCCTCCATTTGCTACTGGTCAGCAGCCAAAGCTCTCTTTTCCCCAGAGCAGTGATACATCACAGGTATCTGCCCAGAGCAGCTTCCACCATCAACCTCATTTTGTGGCTATCTTACAGAAGGACAGTGCCTTAATATTTCTCCCTTCGCATAACTTTTTACCCTTGCAGAGGGCTTCTCCAGTTTCAGACAGAGAAATACACAACTGTCTGCAAGCAACTCACCACCAACAGTAGCATCTAATTTTGAATATGCAGAAATTTAAAGAAAATTGTACTGTAAATACCTTATATCACTGAATAGTGTATATTTTCAAGCCCATCCTCTAAACCATTCTCTGTCTCTGCCCTTGACATTGCAGGTTCTTGCAGCAAAAGGGATCCTCTCGTCATTAGTCCCACATGCCTTCCTCCTGGAAGGTTCTTGCTAATAAAGCATTACCTCAACATTTCTTTTCAAGGAGGAACAAGGGGATGGAAAATGTATCCTCCTTTACCTGAAATTCTGCCGTCTTACATACTGGCTACACAAAGCCTTGTTTGAAAGGCAGCATTGGGAACAATTACTGGTGCTTGTAGTTGTGAAATCCAATATCTCAGACTCATGATTCAAGCACAGAGAGTGCCATCACCACATGGGCACTGAATTCTGACTTGCTGTATATAGAATGCATTTTACTCAATGTATACAATATTGTGCACTTGCACCCTCAGCACCAAGGGTTTCCGAAAATCTTAGGATAGTTTTAACTCAAAATGCCATACAGAGAATATTCAGAGAGTCTAAAGAGGCAGCCTGTATAAGAAAGGAATCTTCTCTTGTTCATTCTTCCAATTTTGTCTATTGCTTCTACTCTGCTAGCCTGGACCCCTATTTCTAAGTCCTCCTGTCCATTTCAGGCTCAGCTGGATCTTTGCTCCTCTGGTGCAATTAATTTTGAGCGTGGTATTTAATCCCTGCAGCAGTGGCTAAACAACACTGATCTTAGTTGTATGTGAGACATAGTTCATTTACATATTGGTCTTCTAATCAATCAGCATACAAGAATAGGAAAATTGTCAAAACTGAAACCTAAATGACTTTAATCTAGATGCAATCTAATTCTTGAGTTAAATAGATTCATTGCTAACTACTTATAAGTCACTTGCGCTAAAAAAATATCAAAGTCTTGTAAGGAAAATTCAAAATTTAAAGCACAAGGTATCAAGAAAACCTGAACTATATGTAAATATATGAACAGGACAATGCTACAATGTTTAAAGTAACAGTTTTTTGAATTACATTCTGTGTCCAATTAGCAAGTCAAAAGAGTTGTTATTTTTGTCAGAAAAAAACCCCAAAGTTTGCAGAAAATAAGGCATCAATATATTGCATGTTAATACAGATAAACTTGAATTAGAGGATATTATAGCAGTAACCTTTTACCATTAAGTTCACTGTTGAACACCCACATTTTATTTGCATAGTTACTGTCACTATGTGCTTTTCTTGAATATTTGAAATGTAAATTCAAAATACAGAGATCGCAGAATAAAAGGTTTACCACACCTTTCTAACTCCTGTTGGCATAGGCACATCTGTCATAAAAACTCAAGTCTTGTCTAAGACATTGAACTGTTGGAAGTCGAGTGATTGGGGCACAACAGTTAGCACCTCTATCTCGAGTCATCTGCAGCTTTTATGTCGTTGTCCATTGAACCTCCTTCATCAGTGGCAGTTTCCTCTAGCAAAGAAACTCTCCACTCCTTTAGCATCCTGATTAGAAATAATCAGGATCACCTTCCAGTAAGACCTAGCAGTTATTACTACCTAAACCAGCGCTCACTAGCTAAAAACCTTGCTGTCTGGGGTCCTTGATGCCCTGGTAATTTTTAGACTGCCACCCTGTTACAGGTGCCCTTTATGAGAAAGCTGAGAATATAATTTCTGTCTCCTGAATAACAAGAAATTCAGCTGTATCCAGTTTCTCTTTACCATGTACTTAATTAAATCTGGTAGATTCCAGAATATTTTTTAAGGATGTTTCTGAGTCAGGATGATTTATTTGTATTAATGGTGCTGAGTATGATAATTTCACAGAATCACAGAATGACAGGGGTTGGAAGGGACCTCTGGAGATCATCTAGTCCAGTCACCCGCCACAGCAGGGTCACCTACAGCAGGTCGCACAGGACGGAGTCCAGGTGGGTTTTCAATGTCCCCAGAGTTGGAGACTCCACAGCCTCTCTGGGCAGCCTGTTCCAGTCAGTGCTCTGCCACCCTCAAAGTAGAGAATTTCCTCCTCATGTTAAGATGAAACTTCCTATGTTCAAGTTTGTGCTCGTTACCTCTTGTCCTATCTCCAGGCACCACTGAAAAAAGACTGTTCCCATCCTCCTGTCACCCTCCCTTTAAGTATTTATAAGCATTGATAAGATCCCCCCTCAGTCTTCTTTTCTTCATACTAAAAAGACCCAAGTCCCTCAGCCTTTCCTCATAAGAAAGATGTTCCAGTCCCCCAAACATCTTTGTAACCCTTTGCTGGACCCTCTCCAGCAGTTCCCTGTCCTTCTTAAACCGGGGAGCCCAGAACTGGACACATTTCCAAATGTTCTAAACTCTTTATTAACTATTTTCTCACAGAATATGCACTATATTTCCCCCGTAATTCCCATGGAAATTCTATGTTTCACCAAGATACATATACACAAGGCAACTGTGAACAGAAAAGAAAGTTACACGCACAAGAGCTGGAAATTAGAAATTGTGCACAGGCCCCATGTTGCTTTATAGACTTCAGTACACCTTTTAACCTTCTTTTACTGGTGGGATTAACTGCTTCACTTTCAAAGGGCAAAGAGGCTGCCTTAACAGGCACTTCTAAGACACTGGAATATTTCTTACAATGACATTAGTTACTACAAAAAGAAAGACTGAGAAATCTTTTAAAACCTTGGGAACAAAGTTCATATCATCAAAACTAGGACTGTATTAAATGGGTAAATTTACAGAGGCAATCATAATCACTGAAGGCAAGGGGTGTTCCTAGGAGGATTTAAAAAGACCTTAATTGGATCCTTCCCAGTACTGCCTACTGAGGGGAAAAAATCAGAACCTGTGGGACATGTTTACTGAGGAGAAGGCCTAAATCATTACAGCTATAAAAAGAAGAAAACATATATTAAAAAAAGGGGGGGGACGGGACGACAAAAAGAGTAAGAGAAAAAAAGGAAAAGAGAAATTAGCATATTTGCAGCTGGAGGTAGCATGAGAAAGACAGTTCTGCTTAATGCTCAAAACATACAGAAATTTGATTCCATTTAAATTCAGGAGAAAAAAAATCCAAAATTTCAAACTTTGCATGAAAGCAAGCAGAGCTACCACAACAGTAATGTGGCAGCCCCGAAGCCCACAGCTTGGGAGCAGCGTGCCTGCTGGCTGCTCAGAGGATGACTCCAGAATTAGGGCCCTAAGCAAGGACCAGCAAGAGCAGAAGGCACTTTCCTGCCAGGAAAGCAGATGTACTGCAGGAAACCTGTCTGGGACTCACTGAACTGCTGAAACTGGAATCAAATTGTTTTATGGAAATGATTCAAACAACTGCCATCCAGATTTTCCCCTGCTATCTCTAGCGATGCTTCTGGCACTGCACTAAGAAGGGAGAAATAGTATTAATTAGGTTTACAAGTTTCCAACAGGAAAATTAATAAACCCGAAGACTACAATATCACAATCACATGTGAGTAATAAAGGGGGAATGTATCCATGACTCCTGGGTTTGCTACTGTTGCACTGTATCCCATCTACAGTCTCCTCCGTGCCAGCAGTGGTGGACAACTCTGGCTTTCCATCTCACTCATCTTCTTGTTCTCCCATTCCCTCTCACTTGCTGCATACTGAAACCTGAGAAAGTCACTGTGCTGGAGAACAGCAAAGGACGATGATAATGGAGCATCATCAGGCTTTACAGAATACTCAGTGAGGACATGCCTTTCTCTCGTTGCATTTAGCTGTTCTCCTAGCTCTTCCTTACTGTGTGAGCAATAAAAAAACCCCCACATGACGCAGGAGCCACCACATGCTGTCGTGGTTTGGCCTCAGCCAGCAACAAAGAACCACGGGGCCGCTCGCTCAACTCCCACAGCCGTGGGAGAAATCGGCAGAAAAAGGCAAAACTCGTGGGTTGAGATGGTGCAGTTTAACAGAACAGCAAACGGGAAGAGAAAAAAAAACAGTAACACCCATAAAGAGACACAAAGACGCAGTTACAGTACCGCCGTGCACCGACCCGACCCACACCGCCGCAACCCACCCCCAAGTGGCGACTAAGTGCCCCCTCCCAGGCTAGCGCCTCTTATAGCCCGGGCATGGTCACGTGGTATGGAATACCCGCCCCCTGCTGGCTCCTTGGGGAAATTAACCCCCTCCCTGCCGGAACCGGGACACGTGCGTACTTGAGAGTTACTAGGTTTAAAGAAAGCAGAGGAGAATTTTTACAGAGCCTTCTGGCTACGTGTGTTTAATCTCTTTTGGGATTTTCCCAATTCTACCCCAGAAACCCCTGATGCCTTTCTTTCTTTCTCTTTCCTTCTCCACTAGGAGGTTACAGGTGGCACCGAGTAGGCGGGAACAGACATCTGACATCAGATTTCCACATGCAAATCCCATATGCTGAAGCCACGTGCTTTTAGTTTTTCTAAAGATAAATGAAAGATCTGGTTCAAAATTTCTAGTTTTCTACATAAACTTTCCAGGATTTTACAGTTTAACTGATGACACTGAAGAGTATTCTCTGAAGAACTTCTTTGTCCTTCTCAATTTGTTAAATAGACCATTCCCAAAGCCTCAGCCCTCTGGTTTATGTCTTACCCTTTGAGGGAAAGATAGTTGAATCAGGCACAGCTCCTGCAGTAAGACATCCAGATCAAATACATACTTTATTCACAGTCAGCACAGGACTATAAGACTATTTTTAGAGGAAGTTTCCACCCAGATATAGTATTCAGGGTTCAGTACATAACACTGTTTGCTTTTATCCATTAGCTGGCTAAGTGAACTGCCCCTTTCTGCCTGTAGTTGGCAATTAACTCCCACTTTCCCCTCATCATACATCAAAACCACAGTGGTAGTTAGGATCAGAGGACGACAGACAGCAGACAGCTCGGTAGGGACAGCTGGACTCCAAAACGAAAACAGTTTCCATGCCAGACTGTGACAATGTAGGGCTTTGTTGCAGTTTCCATGGCAGCTGCAGCAACCACTGGACCAGGGCAGCCAAGGAGGCCAGGGTGAGTGGAGACATAGCTCAACAACAGCAAGTGGTGTGCCTCGAGACTGCTTCCCAAGTGGCTCAAACAGGAGCACCCAGGGGTTCGGTGTCATTTCCCTTAGGGGAAAGAAAAAGAGGCATCAGCACTGATCCATCATAATGCAGTTATTCTCCTTTCTTAATGCTGGAGGGAACTTGTTCAAGCCCCGTTTATTTCTTTTTTCCCCATCCACTGTTAGTTTAGGACAGCTTTGTGCTCGCATGCCGGTCCTGTACTAGTAGCCCAGGTGGCCGAGTGCGCCATGGGGGCTGTGGCCTGGCCACCGGCCGAGGGTAGCCCCATGCCCTGGGCTTGCTCGGCACAGCCAGCATGTGTGTCAGTCAGAGCCTGGCAACAAGATTAGCAGCCTTCCATTTCAGCCTTCTGTAGGAGTCATTTTGTTTATCTGTTGTCTGCATGTGGAGAGCAGAGAGACAAAGTGTAGGCAAGAGGTGGTCTTCTTTTCCCTTTTGGCAAATGAAATGGTGTTTGAAAACAAAAAGGAGATTGTGGCTTATTATCAGTATCAGACACTCATTTCTTTGCCTGTGGTAGATCCCACAGCCTGCCAGTATTTCTCTCAGAATAAGGAACATAGCCCCTGAACTAGATGAATACAAATAATTCATTCAATAAAATATTTTAAGTTAACTATGAGATCTATGGCATGATTAAGAATAAAATGTCACCTCAAATTTATTTAAGATTAAGTTGTCCTGAACCAAAAAAAAAGTCTATGCCATTGCCAAGAGAAGAATTTTTTGCCTTGATTTATTTGCGACCAGACTACACAGAAGCAGGAGCTGAGATGACAAACCCAAGTGAATAGCCAGGTGTATGGAAAGGCACAAGGACATAACTTAAGACAAATGAGAAGTGAAATTCAGGGCACCTTCTGGAGCACTGCGTCCAGCTCTGGAGCCCCCAGCATAGGAAAGACATGGACCTGTTGGAGTGGGTCCAGAGGAGGGCCACAAAGACAATCAGAGGGATGGAGCACCTCTCCTATGAGGACAAGCTGAGAGAGTTGGGGTTGTTCAGCCTGGAGAAAAGAAGGCTCTGGGGAGACCTTATAGCAGCCTTTCAGTACCTAAAGGGGGCCTACAGGAAAGATGGGGGGGGGGACTTTTTACAAGGGCATGTAGTGATAGGATGAGGAAGAATGGCTTTAAACTAAAAGATGGTAGATTTAGATTAGATTAGGAAGAATTTTTTCACTCTGAGGGTGGTGAGACACTGGAACAGGTTGCCCAGAGAAGTTGTGGAAGCTCCATCCCTGGAGATCTTTAAGGCCAGGCTGGATGTGGCCTTGGGCAACCTGGTCTAGTGGGAGGTGTCCCTGCCCATGGCAGGGGGTTTGGAACTAGGTGATCCTCAAGATCCCTTCCAACCTAAACCATTCTGTGATTCTATGATTCTTTCATGCTTAAAATAAAATTTGGATGCAATTATGATGTATGAGTACAAAGGAAAATCCACCCAGAAAACACAGTCATTTGAAGTCACCTTATCCCTGACACCCTTAAAGCTCAGGAGGCGTTTACCTGTCAGCCTGAGATCTGTCTGGGCAGTCTAACTTTGGTGCCTGAGCACAAGCAAACACGTGGTTGTAAGGCATTAGCTGATGCATACGTGACGCATAAGAACTGTCTTTCACAAAGTGCAGGCAGCCGGAGTCATTCATGAAATGGTGCTGCCGCTTTCATTAAAGCAGTCAGACACTGGATGGGAGTGCTCTGTTCAACTCCTGTCTTGCCTTCAGGACATTCAAAACTCTCTTCCACTTCCAACCATCGCCTAGTCTCTCTTCACCTTGCGTGCTGAATCTCAGCTGCTCTGCAGGCAAGAAACAAAATGGCTCTGCGCAAGAAAGAGAGGAGGAAAGAGGAGGCTGCCTCTCTACCAAACAATATTTACATGAGAAAGCCTGAAATTCAATAAATAAAATTCCCCTAAAAACAATCTTAGGTGACAGCATTTGAACCTTTTCTGTGACAAGTGCCTATTTTTGGGGAATGCAGCACCCGTGTCTGGGGTGACCACGTATCTACCCTTGAATGTTTCTCTAGACCACCTGAAGTACCAAACTGGAGAAGATACAGAAAGGACCATATTCATTCTTCTGGACACTATCCATTCATCAGGTATGAAATGTCACCAGCTTAGAACAGTCTTCCAGTCAGACTTAGAGAGCAATCAAATTCTAGGTATATACATATCATCCCCACAGACTAAAATAAATCTATGATGTGACAATCCTGCTTATTTATGTTTCAACAATGAAGGAAGAGAAAGTAAGTTTCTCAGTAAAGTTTTCAAAGTACAATAACTGGCTGAATATCTGACAGAATAACTTCTTGACAGCTAGTTATGGAATTTTTCCTGAGTAGTATCAGAGGGCAATGAACTAAAAGTTTGAGTGTACGTATTTACTTATCTGCACTCAAACATTCTTGTTACTGTACATGAATATTTATGTTTGAGTTATCTTTGAAATGAACTCTTGCCTGAAATTCCTTGTCAACAAAGTTGTAATGGGGTACACCAGCTTGCCTCCTTCAGATTCCTGCATGTATACACTCAGTGACACTTTCTTAAGTGATGTTGTTTTACATACCATACTACAAAGGTATGTACTGTATATGCAATTTACATCTGTCTATATGGATAGACTTATGGAAGCGGGTAGCTGTCTCTGAAAAGACACAAACTGCTACGAGCTTACAGCCTCTGCTGCAAATCCAGCGCAAGACCTGTGACTTCTCAGTTATAAACAGATCTATGAATGGGCCTATGAATAGGCTTATTGGTTGTTGGGTGTTTTTGATTGTCAATTGATTTACTTAGTCACGTAATAAAAATTCATTATAGTTTGTGGTCTAGAGATTTTGCCTTTTTTTTTTTTTTTTTNTAAAAAGAATTAGTAAATTAGGTTATCACATACAATAAATAAGTTTCACGATATTTACATAAATACAAACATACTGAAGTGCATCAATTATTTAAGTTGAAAAGTCAAACACAAGGCAAGATGAAGTAGGATTACAGTGGTTTATACGGACTCAATTCTAACTTGAAGCACAATCTTTAATAACGTGGCCACTCGTTATCACTTTTCCTTACAGGATTCATGACTTATTTAGGGCTGAAGATGGACAGAGTTCATTGATGAATGTTTTTCACAGTTTGTTTTAACTTGTTCGGTATTTGCTATTATGTAACTCTGGCGGAAATGAAATAACATAGCTGGGAGAACTGTGGTGTTTAGAGACAGGCTGTATAGTGGGGTATTTGGTAAGACTACAAAACTAGGTTATAGATGTGTCTGTCAAAATTAAAAACAAAGCAAAATAGAAAAAACCAATCCTTCTGACAAAATGTTGTCCAGTGATTGCTGCATTTATTACTAAGGATGGCAACATAAAATGTGTAATGCCGCAATGCCATAATGCCATGTGTAACATACTTGACCAGACTGATTAATCAGCTTAAGGGAACTTCTGCGTTCTGGGTGGAAAATTGTTTAAAAGCACCAGGCAATTTCAGGATGGTTTTTATAGACATTTATAATGAAAAGGGAACCTGTGGATCATTTAGGGAATGAGAAATCTATAACAAGATGTGTTTTTTATTGGCTGCAGAGATATATCCCCTTTGGAAATTTTTCTGAAATGCAAATAAGTGCCAGAAAGGAAAAAAAAACAAACCCACAGATATGCAGCATTCTTTCTCTTCTTTCCAAATGCTTTTATCTCTTTGCTAATTACATTAATAATTCACTTCAGTCATGAATCTGACACTGACCACACTCCAAAAATATTGCACTGACATCAAATGAATGCTACCCTTGTCTATTAACAATCTCAGGCAATAACCTTTCAATTCATTTTTTGAGGTTCAGTACCCTACAACAGGATTTCAGTTCCTAAAATCAACGCAGTTAGCATGTTGTTAGTGTTTATTTTTGCTATAATTAATATTCTAATTTGAGTAATTAGCACATATAAATAAGAAATATGCCTGGTATAATTATAGATAATATCATATTATTATTGCACTGACATGGACTATGTCCCAGTTAAAGCAATTTCAAAAATTTATGTAAAATACTCAGAGTCAATGTCATAAAATTTGAAAGTGGTTCAGGATCAAAGTATTCTTAAGGAATAAATCTCTGCAAATGCTAATATAAAGGAGAAATTTATAAAATAGATTTGTCTTGTGAAGAGCAAACCGTCTCAAGTTCATAGAGATTTCAGGGTTCTTACTGAGAGATTTATGAAGATACAGTACCTATCTTTCCTCATTTGTGGTTGTGGTAAAGACCTTCTAAGTCATAAATTCAGGAGTGACTCCTTTAAGAAGGTATAGGAAACTAAATATAAGAATAATAAGAGAGCAATCTAACTGTACAAGAGACTTTATATTCTGTTATTGGAAAATTTTCACAAAGAAAATCTGGAGGCTTGTGGAGAAAAGCTGATAATTAATAAATCAACATATCAACAGGGTTGAGAATACTTTTCTAAAAGAAAAGTTTATTGGGAAAAAGAATCTAAAGATGAAAATGCAAAATCTGAGGTTATTGGGGGAGGTCTTTTCTCAGCTCTCATAGTCAACAAACAGAATTATAACAGACATGGCATCATGCTTATAAGGGAAGAAAAGAAACCTATTTCATATTAATATGAAAGACCGCATTTGAGAATTCTATTTCATATCAGACAATAGTGAAGGTAATACCATGTTAAAATACTTTGTCTTGCATCTGTATTATCAACGACTGCACACATAAAGACACACGCATGCCTGGAGTTCCAAAGCAATCTGCAGACCCAGTGAAATTAATTCATGCTAAAATATCCATTTCTCTTTGTTTTTCACTCTCAAGTAGTTTTCAAAATGAAAATTTAACTTGCCCAGCATCAACAAAGGAAGGCATCATGTCAATGTATGATATAAAACACAGATATTTTATTATTATTTTTATTTTTAAATGATTCATAGCTGTAGCAAACACTGAAAAATATAGAAAAGGTGTGTAGTTTTATGGTGCTATCATTCCAACCATAAAGAATAATGTACAGGATATTTCTGCTGTTTGTAAAGGAAGTGTTCTGGCTGACATGGGTCTAAACTATAGCTCTGAAATTTTCAGGGCAGTGTAACAGGAAAGAAAAGAAAAGAAGTCAAAGCAGAGTTTGGGAAAAGATAATGACAAATTCAGTAAAATTGAACTTAAGGCAAAGTAAAAATTAAGAACAGTTCAAGGTCCTCTTCCTCCAAATTAATTATTCTTTTTTCTTTTCTTTTCTTTCCTTGGTTACACTACATTGTATCATTCTAAACTATGTTACGTTAATCCATATCTATCATTTTGTGTCAAATGTTCATACTAAAAGATGAAAACACAATTATAGTACACAGGTCTTTGTAATTTACTTCTAGCATAGGGTACCTAAACTGCACTCACTCCCTAATACTACACTCTGACACTCATGACCTTAGAGAGTTCTGTAGTACCCAGTCCAGCTCTCTCTTCTCCAGGCTAAAGTTTCGTAGTTTGTCTCATATGCTTGTCATGTAGCCACCTTTGATCATCCTTGTCAGCTTTCTCCCTAACTTTTCTACCTCTACCTTAGCAGTGGAGTTGGCAGTGTTTGGTTTACAGTTGGACATGAAGATCTTAAGTGTCTTTTCCAGCCTGAATGATTCTGTGAGTCTATGATTTTACGATTCTCATAAGCCCTCTTTATATATTGAAAGGCTGCAGTAAGATCCTTTCGGATCCTTCTCTTCTCCAGGCTGAACAGCCCCAACTCTCTCAGCCTGTTCACATAGCAGAGGTGCTCCATCCCTCCTCTGGACCTTCTCCAACAGCAGACCCAACTCCAACATGTCTTTCTTGTGCTGGGGACCACAGAGCTGGATGAAGTACTCCAAGTGAGGTCTCACTAGAGCAGAGTAGAGGAGCAGAATCACCTCCTTTGGCCTGCTGGTCATGCTTCTTCCTATGCAGGCCAGGATATGATTTTCTTTCTAGGCTGCAAGCACACATTGCTTGTTCATGTCCAATTTTTCATCTACGCAAGTCCTTCTCTACAGAATTCCTCTCAATCCATTCAATCCCCCCAGGGATTGCCCTGATCCAGGTGTGGAACTTTGCACTGCGCCTTGTTGAACTTCATGAGGTTCACATTGGCCAACTTCTCAAGCCTGTCAAGGTCCCTCTGGGTGGTATCCCTTCCCTCTAGAGAATCAGCTGCACCACTCAGCTTGATGTTTGTCCACAGACTTGCTGAGGGTGCACTCAATCCCACTGTACATGTCATTAACAAAGATATTGAACAGTACTGGTACCAACACAGACCCCTGAGGGACATCACTTGTTACTGATCTCCATTTGGACATTAAGCCATTGACTGCAACACTTTGTATGTGTCTATCCGGCCAATTCCTTATCCATCTAACAGTCCATCTGTCGAACCCATATCTCTCCAATTTAGAGGCAAGGATGTTGAGCGGGATTTTGTCAAAGACCTTACAGGAGTCAAGGCAGATGAACGATTTTGCTGCTATGAAAACAGAAAGACAATGTCCTCTTATAATTTGTTTTGGGGTTTTTTTGTTGTTTTTTTTTTTTTCTCTCTGTTGGTTCATTATTATATATTTGTTTAAGCTTTTCCCTCTGTTTATTGAGCTGCCTATGTAATGTAAGGAAGGAAAACAGAAAGGAATGTATATTAATATATAATCAGCAAATGCTCCTGCTTACCAAGTGTGTGCAAAGTAGAAGCTTGACTGAGATTAAACAGTTCTACTAGAAGAATTTGAATTTACAGAATTCAGCGGTTGCTGAATTTGGTAGTACTAATTAGAGATGGTCCAGCTCTTGCTACCAGATGACCAGTTCATATATGTCTCTTCTGCCCATGAGCAAAACAAACTGTCTAAAAAGACTACACTAAGAACTGAAACTATTCTCACATTCATTTGCAGGTCCTAATTTCAGACACTAGCATTTAATTAACTTCCCTCTGATACTGGTGTTTATTTAAGCACATTAATTCTTACCTTCATACAGGCAGCCCTATTAACTTTATTGGAACTGCTCAAATACTGTGTTAAAGTTAAGAATGGTCTTACATGGTCTTATATGTAGCCTGTGTGTTACACCTCAGTATTAGGTGCCTTGGTTCTCCACATGACATGAATTCTCAGCATTACATGAATTTTGTGTCGAAGCAAATAGACTTCGGGAGACAGTGTAGTATTAACACATCACACTGCTGTTGAATAAGTTAACAGTTGTTTAAAAAGTTATGATTTTCAGGTCCAATTTATTAAAACAAAATAAATATACATTTTAAATTATCAAGATCTGTAATATGAAGTTTACTTTCAATATGAAAACTCTCTTTTCTGTGTAGCAACAGTCAACAACTAATGTTTCAAAGGAAACCCTCTAAGTAACCCAGATCAGTGACCGAAGATCTTTCTTGCAGGTGTTCATATATCAAAATAAGAGATACTGCAAATGCAAAAACGAAATACATGTTGGAGTGAGAAGTGCTTAAAACAAATCCCTGAGATCAAGCATGAAAAACAAAGAGGCATTCCTCAGCTACCTCAGAACAGTCTGAACAAAACATCCTCACCTGTAGAAAATTCCATTTCTTGAAGTTTTAAAAAAAAAAAAATGTACTATGTTGTCCTTTTATTTGTTAACTCTATGGCCTAGCCAAAATTCCCAGGTGTTTGGGTTTTTCCTTGACACTACATTTTTCACAAGAAGGGACAAGTTTGCATCTTTTGCTACTAAAAGAAACCGATTCTCCTATTGCTTACCTTGCTTTAAAACTGATGTGTCTTCATCAATGATGATTCACATCGATAAGCGAAAGCAAACACTTAAATCCTGCATGAGACAAATTTTTCATTCTGAAAGTGACCGCATATAAAGCAAAATCAGAAAAGGATAATTTTTGCTTTTGAATTTTCAGAAGGCCGTAAGAGGAAGGAAGCTTTGTTCCATCGATCTGTTGGAACAATGAAACAGAAAGCAAACATCTTGGGGACCACCTGATGCTGACTTTGGATTTTAATGGAATATTTTTACAGCCATAAATCTTTAAGAATTAGAGTGACCTAATGAAAAGTAGCAACACAAGTTGCTATTAATTCTGCAACAACAAAAATGGTTCTTGTCTATCACTGATAATAACCATGTAATATGGGACAATTATTACCGTAAGCTCTATTGAAATACATTAAAAAGGGAAATGTGAAGTCTCTAAGTACTTAATTTCTTTCCTTATTAGGGAAGGTGCCCAAGAACACCAAATACGTTTCAGAGCTAGTATTTAAATTTAGTCTTTCTAACACATAAAGCCGCACTCTTGACATATAATACACTTTTACTGATGCTAGGGCACTGTCACACACAAAAGAAACCTGTGGCTAAAAGGACAGTTCTGGTGAAACACAGCCCAGATCTGTCCTCAGGTCACATCTACCCAAAATAGTCTTGGCAAATACTTTAGGCTGGAAGAGTGGGCTAACAAGAACCTTATGAAGTTCAACAAGGACAAGTATAAGGTCTTGCACCTGGGAAAACATAATCCAGGAGTGCAGCACAGGCTGGGATCTACCCAGCTGGGGAGCAGCTCACTGGAAAGGGACAACAAGCTCAATATGAGTGAACAGTATGCTGCTGCGGCAAAGAAAAACCAACAGGATGCTGGGTTGCATCAACAAGGACATCACTACCGGAGATAAAGAAGTCATTATCTCACTCTACTCAGAGCTTGTCAGGCCACACCTGGAACACAGTGCTCAGTTTTGGTCCCTGCTATACAACAAAGATGTGGACAGGCTGGAGACGGAGAGGGTCCAGAGAAGGGCCACAAAGATGATTAAAGGACTGGGGAGCCTGCCATATGAGGAAAGGCTGAGAGAACTAGGTTTATTCAGCCTTGAGTAAAGAAAGCTTAGGGGAGACCTTATGACCATGTTCCAGTATTTAAAGAAAGGCTACAAAGAAGATGGAGACTCCCTTTATACAAGGAGTCACACCGAAAAGAAAAGTGGGTACAAGTTACTCCTTGGGAGATTCCGATCGGACACAAAAGGAAAATTTTTCACAACAAGAACAATCAGCCATTGGAATAATCTCCCTGGGGAAATGGTGGATTCCCCATCATTGGACACTTCTAAGGTTCAGTTGGACAGGGTGCTGAGCTGTCTTGTCTAGACCATGAAAGGCCAAGGAAGGTTGAACCAGATGATCTTTGAGGTCCCTTTCAACCTGATATTCTGTGATTCTATGATTCTATGATTATCTTCAGGAGCCTAATTCAGCCCTTCGGTCTTCTGCATGCTCTAATTAGTCAGCGCACGGCAGTAAGTTCTTCCAGAGGAAAATTCAAAGGAAACGCTTAACACAGAGATCCCTAAGGTGTCCCTCTAGGAAAGGTGACCCACTTTCCATTGATTTTGAAAGGAGTCAGGGGAAACTAACCAGCTAACCTACATGGCTAAGTTCAGTGCTTAGCTATCAGATATGAATATCTTCAAATTTTTAGTAGCATTCATTCATTCTTACTGCAACAATGGCTCCGCAAGTGGGGATATGTTGTGGATGACTTCCTGTCACCCGCAATCTGATGCACACTGCTGTTAATCTGGTTGGTGCTGAAAGGATGAGAGAACCTCCTAAACTCTTGGCCATATGAGCACCTTTATTGTTGTTATCAGAAGCAGCACTGGCAGAAAATTTTAGCAAAAGAAACCTTCAAATACATCTCATAAGAGAAAACAACCTCTTTATCTCTGTTTCTTGAAGTGGTTTGCAGTCTTCACAGCTCTTTGTACATACTAGAGCACAACTTAAAAACATATTTCTTTCTAAGAACCATACATCAATATCTAACTGGCTTCGTCTAATATAATTACTGCACTCCTTAAATTTCAGCTTATTTTATAAAAATAATAGGCCTATTCTAGTCTGCTCAATAAAGCAGACAAACTGGCTAACTTCAGAGATCTGCCAGAACAGAGACAGTCATACTTTACAATGTCAAGCTGGATTCAGCTGTGGTCAGTGATACCACATTTCTCCCGTTCATTGCTCGCTACCGGGGGGAAAAAAAAAAAAAAGAAAAAAGTGTCCTTTTCCTTTTCTATTGGAGTATGGTCTTTTTATAGGACTAACAAGATCTAACATTCAAGTATTTCATGCCTGGACCATGTAGTCCTAGGTCACCAGAAGCATATTGCGCTGTGGTGAGGGGGTAAAGAGAGTCTTTGGCACTCTCTGTGCCTCTCATTATCGTTTCTAAACAGCTCATCACAGCCTGGAATTGCTGAACGGTATTATACTGAGCCACACTGCCTTTTGATCACTGTTTGGACTCTTGCTGTGTTCGTTGTTTGAGCGTGACTCACTTTGCAAGAAGTGATTTATCATTGCTGCCCTCTCACACAGCAAGACGTGCAGCAGTCACTGTAGTTGGGCTTAAGCTGTGCAGAGGCACACTTTGAATCTGAATTTAAGAAATGGATGCAAGATCTCTGATATAGTGTACATGAGGGTTTTGTTCTTTTTTGAATCACACTAGATTTGGAAAAAGTTGGAGAAAGAAAATGCCTGATCTAGTTGTGTCCCATTTCCGCATGGATTTTCAGTGTTCCACACTGATCAGTATCTTCCAAGCTCTGCTCAGGTATTGATCTTATCTGTGAATAATTTAAGAGGGCATAAAAACAGGGCTAAAAAAAGAAAAAAAGACAGATCGGTCTCTCATTTTAATCATGGGTAAAGTGGCTTTATAAAATATACTTCTGAAGAAATGTACTTGATATGGAATTAAATTCTACAAAGGTCCTGCTTAGAACAGCAGGATTTTCAGATGTATGGGAATGTTACTTTATGAACCTTTATTGTAAAATTGTATTGTGCTTATGCATGCTGAAACTATAGTGTATTTGAGATAATATGTTTATGCAGTAGTTGAAATATCCTCACCACGAATAAAACAATTGAGAACCCCAATGTTGAAAAACACACATTCATTTAATATCAGATTGAAATGTTAAGGAACCTACGTATTCAGTGGCAATACTGAAAAAATTCTCACACTGAGCCTTTTTTGTACGTGAGCAATGACTCAAGCACTATCACCTTCAGGTTCAGCTGATCATACCGATATACAGAAAATTCACCCACCCAAATGGGGTATGCATATACATATCCAGAAGCACGAGTACACGTTGGATGGCTGACAAATCTTGAGCTAAAATATACATGCTTTTTTTGAAAATTCTGTCGAAAAGATTTTACTAGTTTGACAGTTGCAAAATACTGTTACAAACAGATTTGTTATCTGTATTTGGGAAATGTTTTGCTTTTTCTTGAGGTGGTAAAGAGAAGTCTGATTTCCTGTGCATAGTACTCTCAAAGTGCTGATGACGCCCGTTTGGGTCTATCCTGCTGGAGCATCTCATAGAATAGTTTATTCACCAGTGAGGTCTTCCTCCACTGCAGGCTCTTTGTATTCCTAGAACAACGTCCCTGGTGAAAGCACCAGAAAAGAAGCTGCCAGGCATGTTTGAGAGGAATGTCTTTTGAAGGTTACGATTATTATGAGTATGGGAATATGTTGGGAATATACATTAGGGAGGGGCGGGAATCAAATATCAATAAAGGAGGAAATGCAGTCATCATGGAAGAATAATGTAGGTGAGATAGTTAAAAGAACAGTAAAAAAAATAAATTGAAAGGTGTTACCAAAATGAAGATAAGTACAATTCAAGAAAAAAAAAGTTTCAACTGAGATGATGGTTGAGGCAGAGAATTCAATGGTGAGAATGAAGAGCGGGAGCCGAAGTCAGGAGGACAAACTGGCTGTACAAAGAAGTAGCAGTTTAAACAATTTTGTTCATTAGAGGCTAAGCAACAAGTAATGTGGAAGAATGGATGGATATTCAGCAATGATAATATAATTATTAATGTTATTATTAATGTTAATTCTTCCCTGTATGCATAGCACATATAACGCTAGACCTATTACATATTTGCACTGGGTAAATTGATAGCAGAGTGGTTGTCCCTCACAGTTTATCCAAATTACAATATCCCTAAAAAATGCTTATGTTTTGGATTAGAGCATTCAAACACATTTTCATCTGAGTTTACATATGATATAGACTTACATTTCTTAGGCTCCTCTGGCTAGTTACTCATTCAGCTCTTTCAGAAACAGGTATAAACATGTGTATAGTAAACTGAATTAAGTGAATTCAGATATCTGCTTAACAGAAATCATGTTGAGAGTTGCAGTATGACTTCAGATTGCTCTGGTACACAAGGATGTATTTAAAGCCATTTACTCATACATATACATGCACATACATATACACATGCACTTACGTGTACAGGTGTACATATACGTGTTTATATAAACATACACATATCCATTACATTACGTCAAGGCATAATATATATTTGCAATGCCCATTAGTTTACAAGAGTAAGTATTGTTTCAATGCAGAATAAAAAGGAACTAGTTTAGGGTAACTATAATTTGTCTGGGATATGATCTTTTCTGTGTCCTCTGTGGGGCCTCCTTAGAAAAGTGTTTTGTTATTTCACATTACAAAAAGAAAAAAAACACCAGGTTAATTTTTTTTTTTAACCTAAGGGATAATTTGAAATCTAGTATTATTAGCATGCTAAGTTTCTAAATATATGTGGTTTTGTTGTCTGTGAAGCAAATAATCTGATTTAGTAACAGAGAAAATTTGCATAGATATGTAAACTGAGAATTACATGGGAGGACTGCATTAATTTGATTTTATTTTTAAATTGTGTATGTTCTACAAAAGAGTCATTAATTTGAAAAATGCAGTCAGCTCTTTGGATGTAAACATTCAGACTTGGCACCTGATTTCCGCTATGAAATATTTACACTCAATTGCTATCTAAATATGTTTTATGTTGCACCTTACACACATTTCCAATAATCTGTCTGTTTGATTGTGTAGGCTACACCCATCATTGTGGGGTGTGAATGCTTAATGAGTTTCTAATCTCCACCAATCAACTGCTCAAAGGAAAGAGCTAGCAGAAGATAATCTTTCAACTCAAAATATAACGATTGTATTAGACAAAATACAAAGAGATAAAATACAGAGCAGTATACTCACTGCTTCACCAACAGCAAAGTGTAAGGGGACATAGACAAATGACAACTCAAGTACAAATGAATATTTCATGTATTGCTTGGGAGGCCTCTCTTGAAGACTACAGCTCCAGAGGGGGCAAATGTCCTCTAGTACAACCATTTTGCTTCACTCTGTATACATCTATAGCTTGTTGCTACTAATGTGTCAGACACCACAGCTAGCAATAAGAAGTCAGCGATGGCTAGCTTTGCACATAACTTCTGGCACCAGGAGCAGAAAATTTTAACCATAGGCATCAGAGCTTGACTGATACCTTATCATGAGCTAGCTGGCTTGTTTATCAACACTATGGGAAGAATATTCTTGCAGCATCTGATGCTGTCAAGTCTAGAGCCTGAGACTGCAGGAAGACCATTACAGAATAATTTTATGCATGTAACATACAATAAAATTTGATGACTGGGTTGGTCAGGAAGAAGACAATTAATTCATATACACACTAGCTCATCAATGTCCCATCAAATAACCATCTTTTTTGTTTCTCAGAAATACAGAACTCTGAGATCTGACAGACATCATTAACTCTTCAAAATCAGTCAGGTAAGGTGGTCAGACTGGTAAGCAATAAAGGCTGTTTGAAGAACTGATAAATGCCAGAAGTCAGGTACCAACAGACAGTTAAAAGAGGGCTGCAAGGCGTTGATCAGAAATTCTCTTTGCTCTTTCGATCAATAGCAAAGTTAACAATGCCGTCTGACTACAGTGTGTGAAGACAGCAGGATTAATTCCTCCATAAATTCAGCTTAAAGAAGTTCAATCAGAAGCAGTGCTAATATGTAGTTAGTTTGTCTTTATGAGGTCATAAATACAGATCATAATGTTATTGAATATCAACAGTGACTCTTTCACAACAGAGCAAGGAAACAGCTTACTAGATGCAGGGATTTACACACAAAGCTGAGAAAAAAGATTCAAGTTAAGAAATAGCTCATAGTTAATTCATGTTGTTTTATGTCTAATTTTTTTTTCTTTCTCTTGAATCACAGGATTTGAACTAATGCAATTAATGCTGTTGCTTGCCTTCACTTGCATAAGTCAATCTTCTTCAATTTAGGAAATTCTTCAATTTAGGAAAAAAATATTCCATGTGAACAAATGCAATTTCGACTTTGCCACAATTAACACCTTTTTTTTAATTTATGCCCCCAAATTTGTCCCTGGACTGTAAAATTATTTGAGAACTGAAAGTAAGAACATACCTCAACGCATGATATGTTTTTTACTAAAACCCTGAATCTGAACATCCTTCTAAAAGTTGTAGGTAACTTGACGTAGGACTGTGGATTCAGATTTAAATTTTACAAAGTGACCTTTTTGTTAAACCAGGCAGAATTAAAACCCCACATCAGACTGCCAAGCTCCAGTCTTTGAGTTTCTGAAACCTCCGTCTAAATGTCATGGTTTGAGGCCATGTCTTGTTTTCTTTTCATGATATAATACTGAGAAAATCTGATAACTGTAAGTCATAACCCTTAGAGCTAACCTTCAGACTGGCAATGCCTGTTTAAAACTTATTAAAATCAAACTGCCATAGTGACCACACCAGTGATACTAAATGGCACCATAAAATAGTAGTAGGTCATAAACAGAAATTTGAAAGAAAAAACTCAGTTACATTGATAAAAATGAAAGATAAAACCCAGAGATATGTGTGTCCTCAGTTGTGTACATTATGTAAAGTTATTTCAGAAAGCATTAATCACATTCACATCTGATGCTCAAACAACTCAGCATTGCCCTTGAGAGAGTTTTATTGCTTTTTGTGGTGTTTATTTAAACACAATATTTTCAGTGTCACTCAGGCATTGCTTTCCAAGCTATAAGATGATTTCTACAGTACTTAGGTTACCGAAACACGCGTATGATAAAAATCAGCATCTTTTCTGTGAAATTAAGGTCCTTCTTTAATAGGTCAAATTTTATGCAGAATTCATTAATACAATACCAAAAGCAGTGTAAGATTTTCACTGTTTTCAAATCAAACCCAGATTAATCTTTGGATGCAAGGGCCCAGACTCCTGTAATGCTGAGCACGCAGCTGCAATTTAACAAACACATAATAAATGTTTCTTCCCACCCAGCATAAACAAGGTCACTTCAAAATTAAATGTCTGAGGTAGATTTAACCCCCTACATAAACTCATTCTGAAAAATATTTGCCTTTCTGTGACAGGAGGATAGTACTGCATTAAAGAAATTAAATTTGCAATTCAATTAAAAAACTTTTTAAACCATATACTCAGTAGAATTAAGAGTACAAGGTATTTCAGGCTGCCCTTGAAGAGTGTATACAAAATACAGCTGAATGCCTCAGCCTAATTGGGGCTGCAGTCAATCATTGTGAAGCTCAGAAATGTGTGTCTTGTCTTAGTGCCTTAGGGATAGATTTATATCTGTCATTGGCATATAGCTAATCAGGGTACAAAACTCATGTTCTCACTAAAATTTCTCCTGGAAAATCGTGTCCCTCATCATTGGAAATGGATGTGAAATGGCAATTTGAGCAATCTGAGAATAGCACTGGATTAAGGAAGGTAAACACAGGTGAGCAGCGTGAAGTGGACAAAGATGTACACAGAGGGATGGATTCAGGCTGCAAGTTACAACGGGGTGTTATGGCCCCTGTGCTTCATACAGTCCCTAGGACTCTTCCAGTTTGACTATCCTAATCTAACAACTTCATGCCCACAGCACAGGTCAGCCAGATACCCTGTATATGTACCCTTCTTACTGACAGCCTTCAGCATCTGCATGGATGTCACTGCATCAGCACGTACAGCCAAGCAAATTGGTGAACTCTGGAGCATCAGCTTCTATAGAGGCCTCAGAGACTCTTCAGAAAAAACTCCGCTGCTAGTGACAAGACCATGATGATATCACCACAGGAAATTCAGCTCTAAACAAGTGGTTCAGAGGTGTATCTATGTGCCTGTAGTAACAGCAGAACATAATCTTGTTGCTGGAGGCAAACAGATTTATTTTTCCTTTCTAAAACACATTCTGCACGTACATTACTAGCACCAAAAACTGCACTGCTCCATAAAGTCTCAGCAACAGCCCATGACTCTTCAGGTGTTAATAGTGCTGGAAACTTGCACTTTTCTTAAAAGGCAGTTGCTCACATGCAAGTCCTGAACCTTGTCCCAGAGCAAGTAGCTTTTGCGTTAAGGCAAATGACCACATCAAACTTTTGCCAATCTGTAGAAGGCAAGTTCAACATTGTCAAGCCTATGTTAAAAAAACATCCACTAATGGGGCCACTTTTTGGTGGCTGTGGCAGAGGATGTGCAGATTAGCAGTGCTGCTTTTCAAATGCACAGCTATCTATGCCAAGTCCTTGCATGTAACAGCCACAACTATTTAGTGTCCCTCAGAGGGGGTCATACTCCCTGTTCTTCCCTGTAGTTGACTTTTGTATTAACAGCCTTCACAGCGCTGTGTGAAAACATCTACATGTGCCAGAACTCTGATGCCTTCCATCCAAATAATCTCCTTGCCTGTGCTCTTGCTCGTCTATAACCATGCCATCAGTGTTCCAGCTGACATATGTCCTGGGCTGCCATGTTACTAAATGCCATATTCTCGTGCCTTTAGACCCTCATCAGGTTCAGGCTGACACTTGCCTTCTGCTAAGTGACCCCCAAGAATGATTTGAGGATCCTTTTGCATGTGAAAAGAAAAATACTTCTTTACATTAGAGGCTAGTACACAAATCCATGTCTCAACAAATGCCAAAGAAGCAAACAGGTCTCTCTCAATCACCTTCAGGAGAAAAATCACACCAAAAGTGTGTGCTCAGGCTGCTAAATCTGCTCAGCTTCCCTAAGCAGTAATAGGAAATGCATGGGTATGTACAAGTAAAATATTTTTATTCTTGTTTTTCTCTGGATATGTCATTCAGGTTTTAAAAGCAACTGTGTTATATGACTTTTTCTGCCTCTGAGGTACAGTAGGTGGAAGAAGAACTGAAAATATTTCTTTAAAGTTTTTTCAGTGTATTCTCATGGGTAACCTAAGATTTTCTTTCTATATTTAGCTGTTGTTTTGAATCCTGTTAATATAACTGTTTCAGTATTTAATGCTTCTTAATTATGTAAAAATATTGTATTTGAAGTCGCAAACACGTATGAAAGATAAGATAAAAGCTAGTGAAAGTCAAACAAACGTTTTTATGATAGTAGTCCCCAAAATACTGGAACAAGTGTTCACAGCCATTCTTTCAAAGCTTTACTAAATAGTAAGATCAGTGGAAAAGTCTAATTTACTTCTTTCTCCAACTTGGTTCTTCAAAGCCTTATTTACAGAAGTAGACCATCTGTTTTCTTGAAATGTTTATAAATTTTCAGAGTCAGCTTTGATATTTAGATTCAACTGAAAAGATAACAGTTTCATTTAATTACTTCACTTCTTTTTAACAAGGTCATTTTTGCAGACAGCAAACAACTATAAATCGACTGCGTCATTTTCATCTTATTACATACATGTATACAGTCTTTGGATACAAAGTCCTGAATATATGAAAGAGTTTTCTGTGTCTCTAACGTCTCTACCAAATCACAGTACCACCATTGCACCACTGAAATTTTACTAACACTGGTGTTAACACACAGACCTATTTGGCCTCTATTCTGACAAAAAATATAATGTAATGCAGAAGTTAATCATTAAGCAGCTCTAAATGGAAAACCAATGACTAGCTCTGCTGCTGAAGTAATTTATTTTAAAAGTAAAATCACTTTTCACATTAGGTATTTATAATTTAAACAGAAAAATGTTTTGATTTCATTTCTTTGAAATGCCTGGGGACAAAATGATATCTGGCATTTTCTCATCTCCAGTCATCTTTACATATTTGCCTTCTCACGTCAGTCAGAATAGTCACAATACTGCTTTTTTTCATTTTATTTGTGCTTTATAGAATAGTTAATATTTTTTCAGAATGTTGGAAAATGTAATATTTTGTCTTTGCTTCTGCTCCAGATACTGACATGAAATTGGGATAGCTTACTCAGCTTCTATAGTTGTATAGCATAACGCCATAGGGATCGAGGCCCTTATTTGTAGGCATTTAAGAGGCTTTGAAAGGTCAAAGTAACTCTGTCCTTCTTTGGTGATTGATTCCCTAGTTTGCCATCTCAAAAATATTAAAAGATGCTTCTAAGTAAAATCAAGTATCTCTCCAGTGCACATGTCTACATACTTGAAATATAGTTCAAAGCATCTATGTGCTGGTGCCAAGTCACTTTTCTTAGTTGAAAGCCTCAATTCAAGGAAGCAAGGAACCTTCATCTGACTATTTGCCTGGTCTGATAATCGACTAGATAAAATCTGCCATGCGGTTAAGGAGTTTTAGGTCCCATGTGCCCATTGATTACCAGCTACTACGCTCATAACACATCTCCCAAACTCTTGCAAGTTTCGGAAATCACTCTAGTAGGCTATGGAGCTGGAATGAAACTTCAGGAGCTAACAAAGGAAGGTATAGCAATAGATTATCCATAATGTGTTAGTATGTTCAATATTAACTGTATGGAAGAAATACCAAACCTCCTTAGGAGATATCAAGAACCTGCAAAACCAAAATGAAAATGTGAGGTGAGTGAAAAATCACTCTAGAAGCCTCTCCGCTGAATCCATAGGCAAAACATTTTTGCAGCTGTGGATGACCCAAGGTAAAGTAGCTTCATGTTTCAGTAACTCATAAAAAGTTCACTTACATGGAAATCTCTCTAAGCACATTCTGCGTTAATCGACCGCCAACCTCCAGAACCTACAGGAGCCGCCTTCGTGGTTCACAGTAGGGCTTTGATTCATGGTTTCCTATTGAACCAATACTATGAATCAGAACCAGAACTATGAATAAACTAGATTTTTAAGGGATACATAGTGAAAGAATATTTCTTCCTCACAAATCTGATATACTTTTCCTGCACTAACTTTTACAGCTAGTAATGATCTTATTTTGAACATCCACTGTTAACTGTACAGTTATGGTTTGATGTGATAAAACTACACCACCTGAAAGTGTTGGAAAATAGAAGTGAGATTCAGTTTTGCAATTCTGGGAAGCAGAAGCTAATTCTGAGTTGGATCGACTGGAAGAAGAAGAATCAAGCCAAAAAATATAAATGGAAATTGGAAAGTCTCTAAGACTGCTTAAAGAAAACTGTGATCCTTCAGCAAAAGACGACCATGTTACATAAAATAACCCAGTGACATGGTCTAGAAAGAAGATAAAAGAATGCACAGAAAAATAATAGTACAAAAGAAAATTAAGAAATGAACAGAAGAGTCTCGTAAGTCATAAAGATTAGGTGCTTGGAAATGTAGAAAACTATAAGGGAAGTGAAAGGAAAATGAGAAATAACTTGGCAGCTGATTACAAAATAATAGGGTTTTTTGTGTATGAACAATTTCAATAATCCTAAAAATAGAACTGGCTGTTACAAGATAAGCTGGTAGAACTAGTAAAAAAAAAAGGAAACCAAGAGAAATTGTCCCATAAGAGTTTTCTTACAATAAGTACTGTGTTTTTGGGAAACAAGAAAATATTTTCATGATATAATAAATGTTTTCAAAATACACTACTTTCCATTTGAACAGAAAACACTATAGTACTGAACGGAAATGCCTACAGTACATCAGTGGATCTATATAAATTATTTCCTAGAATTTTAAGATTTACGTTAGATCCTTCTATCATTTGTGTTGAATTTCCATAAGTATTAGGACAATGTGGTAAATTCTGAGATCTATTGTTTGGCTATTTGCTACGAGTTCAAGCAATTGGCATGAGTTAAGTATTCAAAGGACTGTCAGAATGACCCAAGACCAATAATACAATTGTTAGTACAGAATGGTATTAATAATAAACCTGCCACTGTTCATCATACTTTTCTAGGAAATAGACGTTGACAAACCAATTTGGTTTCTTTTTTTATGAGTATACTAGTTTAATAACAGTGTTTTCAATATCAGTAGTTATTTTTTAAGATATCCCAAAGGTTTATAGAAGTCTTCCGTGAACCTGAAAAACAGTATAAGAATGTAAAGTTAATAGAACTGCTCATTGCTGAAGTGATTTCTGCGTTTTTCTGCAGATATGGATTATTAAAAATGAGACTCAGCCAACAGAAAATGAGCATTGTAGACATTAATTAGATTAAAACTTGATTGACTGAGAGGTTTCAAGATGCAACTATAAATGGGAATCTTCTTAAAAAGTGAATATTTTACTGGGTTCTGCAAGGCTGAGTTCTTGGCTGTATTGTACACAACATTTTTATCAGTGCTTTGGAAGAAAACAAAAAATCATTATTAATGTTTTTTGTAGATGCCACAAAGATTGTAAAAATGGAAAAATCTTGAAAACGATTAGAAGTGCATAATGAGTAATCGGCTAAACATGATCTCCTATTTCAAAAGAAGCTATGCATTCCTCTGCTGCATAAATATAATAAAATCTTATATTGGATCAGAAAGATCATATTCGCTTTGTTCTTTGTAGCAATGCAAATGAATTTCCTAGTGATGCAATTTGTTCTGATGTCCACAGTTCCCAAACAATGTTGATAAATTGAAGGATACAGGGAAGATGTATGGAATGACTTAAGTATTGTGAAATAACCCTAATAATAATCCTCTCCAGGAGCTCAAAGCTGTTTAGTTTGATAAAAAGATGACCAACGGATACATTAGTAGCTGCTTGAAAAACAGGAAATTGATAAAACAGGGCTATTTAGTCAGACTGACAAATTCCTAGGATGCAACCAGTAGCTACGTGTAGAAAAAAAAAAATCTAGACATATTATATAAAAAAATAGGATGCATGCTACTAACAGGGAGGGTAATCAGTCCAAGCATCACTCAACCAAGGATGTAGGAGGTTCCCCTTCACTAGATGTTTTTCAGTCCAAGCTGGACATATAAAAAAACCATCTCCCTCAGCAAATTAATTCAAGGGAAGCCTATAGTTAGACAACACTGATTGATCCCAGTGTTTCTTTGGGAGCTTAATAGAAATCTGCAATGAAAATTACAAGTACTATACAAGACAATTTACTGTGCCCTCAACAGTTATGCACCACTTTAAAATATCGATACCGATAGATGGCAAAAGAGAAACTTCAGTGGTTATTTTCCAGGAAAGAAAAACCTGATCTGAATCAGCTGAGTAACATCACTAGCTAATTCACTTTGGAGGACTAATTCTTTGTTGAGTAGGGTTAAGAGCATATTTTGTACTACTTCTTCTAACACTGAGGCAGGCCAAGTGCAGTTTAGCTGTTACAGTGCACAAAGCCAACTTTTCTAATACTCGGCTCAGAAAATTCCCTAGACCTAGAGCAGAACAAAGTCACTAGATGTTTTCTGCAAATGGTCTTGACATCTTTTCATTGTCTACCGAAGCAGTGAAATTATTTTCAACCTCAGAGGAATGAAATGAAGAATGTAAGAGGAAAAGCCTATGCTGAAAATGGGTTTATTTCCGCAGTGGGTTTATTTCCCTGTCTATAGGGCTCACTGCCTCACTGTTTGGGCTCATGTCCTTTACAATTGCCCCAGTATCCCTAGACCCCAGGTACTCATAACTGATAGGATTCACTGTGGAAATGAAAAAGTTGGGACTGTCTTTCTGTAATTTTCTCTAACATCTCAAAACAAAAGGAAGTTTTAGATTCATGTATTTATCAGGTAGTAATATTCCTGAAATCAGCTTGAAACTATTCAATCATTGCCTGCAAAGAAATGAATACTGGGACCCAGCTTATGGTTCAGTTAACAGAATGACTTCTGTGCAAAGAAATGCCATCTCTCCTGGAAATGCATTTGCCCTTTGCTCTAAAAAGACAATTTGTTATTTTCTTTCTTATGAAGGTTGCAGATAAAGTTGCAAAAAACATTACTGAATAATTGAAGAGGGTCAACATCATCCCTTCCCTTCAACCAACTCCATCAACATGAAGAGAGTGTGCGCATGCAAATCACTGCACACCTATTTTTTTGTAAGTACAGAAGTAGCTAATTACTGATCTACAGTAGCCTGATCTTCAAATCCAATCTCTTTCCTCATGGTTCCTTTCCATAGAAACATGCTTTTCACTACCCTTAGAATTGTATTGCAAAAGCTCTCCTAAGTAAACTTTTATAACATCAAAATTTTGATCAAGAAAAAAATATTAAATGTACAGGACTATTAAAATTAGTTTAAAAGAAAGGCTTATGTTTTTGCTAGGGCTCCAAAGTATGGAATGGTATTCTAGGATGAATGAAGAAAAGTGCACCAGCTCAAGATTTATAGTCACGTCTATTTTTATCCTTAAAATAACAAATCTTGTGCTGGGGGAAACAAAAAGGGGAGGTGGAGGGGGAAGGCAGGGGGATGGAGTCCATTCACTGCAACACCACAAATAGCTAATATTTCAGTAATTCAACTTGCTGTTCCAAAAGAGAGCATTGTTTAGCTCTTCAATTGATAGTGAAGGTCAGCATATAACTGGGTAGTTGTCATGCTTGCAGAGCTGAAAATACCAAAATATTTATATGTTATTATTTTTTGTTTAGTCTATGAGACCAAAAAGATAACTTCAGATTCTATACGCCTTTAGAAAATGTCATAATCCCTATTGAAAAACTTACTGTCCAGGATAAACAACTTGAAGTTTCTGCTAAGAAAGGTCATGCAAATGTGTTCCTTTGTGCAGAAAAGAAGTTTGATCGTGCCCTCTGAGACAATTCTATTCCTTTAAAACCTTGTGTTTAGTGTAGTTATGGCCTTAAACTAGCAAAATGGAAGGGTTCCAACTGGATCTTCACAGAACGTATAGTATTGTTGATCTGCAATATAACAAATTGTTGAAACAAAGGTTTTTGTTTGGGCAATTTTCAGTAATATTATATGTTTTGTGTAAATGAAACACATGGACACTTATATACCTAAATATAAAAAATAAATGTGTGTATCTGTGTACAAGCAAATGATAATAATAACTCAAACAGGCCCAATTCAGCAAAACACTTAATGATATGCTTAACTTCAGGCAAAATCAAGGATAATGACACTATCAGGATGCTTAAAGATTTTTACAGATTTTGATGAGTCAGGACTAGAGATTTTCAACATTTCTTCTGACAGTTCCCTTTCCATCTATTCATTTTAAGTAGTCTCAATGCATGTTCCACCCAACTGAGTATGTTGTTGTTTATTGGTTTTTTTACACCAGGTTTCTGACTAATTTAATAGAAAATTATAATATCAATTATAATTTCTTTTTTAGGAAGGTTAAATATAGAGACATTGAGCTTCATAGAATCATAGAATTGTCTAGGTTGAAAGGGCCCTTTAAGATCATCAAGTCCAACCATCAACCTAATACTGCCAAAACCACCACTGAACCTTGTCCCTAAGCACCATGCCTACCTGTCTTTTAAATACCTCCAAGGATGGCGACTCCACCACTTCCGTGGTCAGCCTGTTCCAATGCTTGACAACACTTTCTGTGAAGAACTTTTTCCCAATATCCATCCCAATATCCATCCTAAACCTACCCTGGCGCAACCTGATGCTATTTACTCTTGTCCTATCGCTTGTTACTTCAGAGAAGAGACTGACCTCCACCTTGCTGCAGCCTCCTTTCAGGTAGTTGTAGAGAGCAATAAGGTCTGCCAGCAGCCTCCTTTTTTCCAGGCTAAACAACCCCAGTTCCCTCAGCTGTTTCTCATGAGACTTGTTCTCCAGACCTCTCACCAGCTGCATTGCCCTTCTTTGGACACGCTCCAACACCTCAATGTCTTGTAGTGAGGAGCCCAAAACTGAACAAAGTACTCGAGGTGGGGCCTTACCAGTGCTCAGTACAGGAGAGCAATCACTTCCCTAGTCCTGCTCACCACTATTCCTGATACAGGCCAGGATGTCATTGGCCTTTTTGGCCACCTGGGCACACTGCTGACTCATATTCAGCTGACTGTCAACCAACACCCCCAGGTCCTTCTCTGCCAGGCAGCTTTCCAGCCATTCCTCCCCAAGCCTGTCGCACTACATGGGGTTGTTATGATGTAAATGCAGGACCCGGCACTTGGCCTTGTTGAACCTCATACCATTAGCCTTGCCCATCGATCCAAGTTGTCCAGATCTCTCTGTAGAGCCTTCCTACCCTCAAGCAGATTGACACTCCTGCTTAACTTAGGGTTGTCTGCAAACCTACTGAGGGTGCACTTGATCCCCTTGTTCAGGTCATTGATAAAGATATTAAAGAACCAGCCACTGTACTGAGCCCTGGGGAACACCACTTGTGACTGGCTGCCAGCTCCGTTTGCCATCATTCTCTGGGCATAGCCATCCCACCAGTTTTTTCCCAGCAATGAGTATACCCATCCAAGCCATGAACAGCCAGTTTCTCCAGGAGAATGCTGTGGGAAACCATGTCAAAGGCTTTACTGAAGTCCTAGTAAACAACATCCACAGCTTTTCCCTCTTCCACTAAGCAGGTCACCTTGTCATAGAAGGAGACCAGTTTTGTCTAGAAGGACCTGCCTTTCATGAACCCATGCTGACTGCACCTCATCACCTGGTTGTCCTGCATGTGCCATGTAATGACACTGAGGATGATCTGTTCCATAATCTTCCCAGGCACCGAGATCAGACTGACTGGCCTGTAGTTCCCTGGATCCTCCTTCTGGCCCTTCTTGTAGATGGGCATCACATTTGCCAACCTCCAGTCAACTGGGACCTCTCTGGTTAGTCAGGACTGCTGATAAATGATAGAAAGTGGCTTGGTAAGCGCTTACGTGAGCTCCTTCAGTGCCCTTGGGTGGATCCCATCTGGCTCCATAGACTTGCGTATGTCTAGGTGGTGGAGCAGGTCACTCACTATTTCACCGTGGATTATGGAGGCTTCATTCTGCTCTCTGACCCTGTCTACTAGCTCAGGGGGCTGGGTACTCAGGGAACAACTGGTCTTACTGTTAATTAAAGACTGAAGCAAAGAAGGCATTAAGTACCTCTGCCTTTTCCTCATCCTTGGTCACTATGTTTCTGACCCCATCTACTAAAGGACAGAGATTATCCTTAGTCCTCCTTTTATTGTTATTGTATTTATAGGAACTTTTTTTGTTGTCCTTAACTGCAGTAGCCAAGTTAAGTCCTTCATATGTTGTTGCTGATAGAACTGTTGTGTGCAAACACTAGATTTAAAGCACCAAGGGAAGAAAATGACTGTTCTGAGACGTAATAGGCTAGAACTTGCAGGAGCTTCATGTTAGATCAGTGCTTCAGATCATGTGCCACTGTAGTGGCAGCATCCCTCTTCAGAGACTGGGGTGAATCCACTGTGCCTAAACCAAAGTAGGCAATTACAGAAGTGTGCCGGAGCAAGTGACAAATAGATACAACCATTGTAATTTGCTACATATTTCACTGGCAATTCGCTGGCTGGAAATCAGGGATATTGAAGGACTGATACAGTGATTCCAAGCAGCACTTGGAGAAATCGTAAAACTTGGCTGCCTTAATAACACTGCCTTTGTAGGATTGGAAGTTGCCATTTTTAGTTAATTTAATGGAAAAATCAAAATTTATCTTTAAAGCAAAACTAAGTAATGCATGGAAGATATTTTCTGTTCATGAGTTGCCACAACAGATGAATATGCTGAGCATCATTTGAAATTTAGCTTTGATAACAACTGAAACACATTTAATGATACTAAAACAAGTGCTGAAGTGTATATTTGCTCAGAAATCCACACAGCAAAATCTTGGGCTCTGCCTGGAAAAACACTGAAGGATGAAGTCAAACTATGAGATCAGTTAGGAGCAAGTCAAGCTTGAAGAGTACAGTCTTTAAAACCTTTTCAACCTGCTTAAATTTCTGGTAGGGATTATATGATATTGTTCCTGATAGAAGAGTGGACCTGGTGACTCAGAACCCTTCCTCACTACCTTGATCTACCTTGTGATTGTAGTTTCTCAGTCTTGTGAGGTTTTACTATTCAGTAAAATATCCATGCCCCTTTTCACTTACGAAGGACAGATTTAGTAGAGCTGACAAAGGAAGGTGTAAATTCTCACATTTGTCTCTTTTTCTTCTCTTTCTACCCTTCTCTCCTTAACCTCTGTCTTTTCAGGAGTAATAAACCCAGCTCTCTCACCCTGTGCTTTATTTCATGTATTCCAGCTGCCCGACCATTTTGTTACCCTTCCTCTGGACTTGCTCCTGTTTCACAATCTTTTCCCTGTACTGAGGACACAAAACTAGATACAGTGTTCCAGATGTGCCGTTTAAAGGGAAGAATCACTTCCCTCACCCTGTGGGCTCCAGTCTTGCTAATGCATCCCAGGACACAACTGGCTTTTTGTTTTTTTTGTGCAGGAGCACACTGTTAATCATGTCAATCAGAAGCGTCTGGTCCTTTGCTATGAAGTTGTTTTCTTGCTGGGCTGTTTTGCTGCATGGGATCCCAGGTGCAGAACTTTGCCTTTGCTAAATTTCCTGAGGTTCAAGTCACTCAATTTTTTCAAGCTTGTCCAGGTCCCTCTGAATAGGAACCGTATCCTGCAATGTGGTAGCATCCCCAAACTTGCTGACCCTCCATCACATTACCCATGCCATTAATAAAGACATGAAACAAGAGTGGCCCCACTACTGACACCTGAGGAACACTGCTAGTCACTGACCACCAGCTGGACTTTGCAGTGCTGGGCATTACCCTTTAAGCATGGCAGCCCACTGATTGTTCACTTTACTGGTCCCCACCTCTCTAGCTTGTCTCTAACTTGATGTAGAGACAAGTTTGCCTTCATGGTGCTGCCGAGGGGATGGATCTGCTGGATGGTCTGCCTGGCCTGTCCTGGCTGATCTTTGGTCAGACATCTGAGCTGTCTCTGACCATGTCCCACCATGGGCCAACCACTTTATGCACTAGGAATCTTCTCAGTTTCACCATTCAAACCAAGGTCATGCCAGGTTAGATTTTAACGAATTTATAATTCACAAAACACCCAATTTAATAACATCTGAGGTAACCAGATGTATATAAAAACAGGACTTACTGAAAATTAACTGTATTTCAGACACGGAGAAAGCATGATGCCCTACAATGAGAACTGTCTGAGCTCAGCAAGGGCCAGCAGCTCCCTGGGGTCAGGCCACCGGGAGTGCCAGGGGCTCCTCAACCCTGGGGTAGGGCATCACCAGCAGCACCCATCCCACTGCCCCAGCCAGGAGCAGGGAAGCTGGGGGGCACCAAGGCAACCCCTGTCCCAGGCATTGGGCATCTACCTGGGGATGGGGACAGGGCTAAGGCTGGGCTGAGCCATGAGCTCAGTTCAGCAGTGTCCATATCTGGGGAGCTGGAGACCGGTCCTGCTGCAGCATCACCAGGGCAAGGGCTGATGGCCGTGAGGGGCTGCCATGGGTTCCTAGGCCATGGGCAGGTGCAGGACCCCCAAGGGGCCAGGCAGAGATCACCAAGCCTGCGGGTGCCCTCACAGCCCTGACAACAATTGGGTATTTTACTTTTAAAATCTAAATTAAATACAATATCCAAGAATGCCCCATCAAGGAAGACTAAAATATGGAACTAAATTTGTCTTGAAAGTGGAACAGCTGAAATCCCAGGTGTTCCATCTCCCTTTAATATTTATGTTGCTGTCAAATGTATTTTATCACTCCTTTATCTACAGATCACTCCTGTCCCTTCCGTCACCTTCCTCAGGGCCTGCAGCAGTGTGACTATCAGGCAAAGGAGGAGCACCAAAGCACCAGAGAACGATTTGCAGCACTCTAATTTAGTCTGTAGGAATGTGTTAAGAAAATGAATTGTTTTCATTGTTGCTGCTGCGGGGTCTTTTTTATTGTCTACCTAAATGACTGCGTTTCTGAAAGACAAAATTCATCTATAGTTGTTATTTTGTCCCATTGCAATTACCTGTACTCGGGGGTGCTTTACTTACATCACTTTCTATTACAGTATAAGTTCACTTTGCCTGATACTCATATTATTTGAAATGTTACTTTTTTGTACTTTAGAATAAAGAGAAACTTAGTTTAATGGCAGTTTGACAGCTTTTCCTCCAAGTGACAGAATAAAATTGATCAAATGTACATTAGAGCTTTTAACTCTGAATCATGTGGTACCCTGTAGGGAATGCAGCTGGAATAAGCTATGATGTATGAAAAACACCGCATTCATAACCAGATCATTCACACTAAACTTCTCCTTTTATCTGCTTGACTGGCTTCACTAGATTTAAAAGTGGTGTCCAGGGCATCTATAATAGCTTCAGATCAAAATCCCTTGAGTTCTTTGGCACAGTGTTATTGTGCAGTTAAAACTCAGGCACTATGGATCAAGTGTTCAAATAGTACTGCTCGCTCAGTACTACAAAAGTCCTGATTTTCTTGTATACAAGGAGGGTTTTTTTAAGCCAAAAATGGCATTTCAGCCATTAAAAAAAAAAAAAAAAAAAAAAAAAAAGGCAGCAGAGTGGGATTTATTATTTGTTTAATAAAGTTGAATGTTACACTAGTATAGTATCAGTCTGACATTTAAAAGTGAAAAAAAAATCATTTTCTCTTCGAAGTTATAACACCTGATTGATCACTTGCTTAGATTGACATTGATTGGGAGTAACTCCACTTACATCAAACCATGTTCCACTATGTAAATCAGGCATGAACAAGTATTTAGTTATAATGCTTTTCTGATGGCTTCTTGCAAGGACCCTTTTATATTCACAGCTTTTTGGATTCTATGATATATAGCAAATGTTTGCAGACACCTTGAGGATGGAGCAGTTTCTAACCATAGTGAAGTATTAACAGCCACATATAAATATTATTTTCCATGTAGAGTCTTTCCCTGTAGTCTATCTAGTGAAATTATAAGGTGAAGTATACATATTCCCTCTAGATTGATACTTACGTTCAGCAGATAAAAAGCCTTGTTCTAGAAATCCACAGAGATTTCTTCTAAAACATGGAATGTCCTTTGAAACCTATGACGTATCATATGTCAACAATTTGACTTATTATCAGTAGTATCAGGTTTATTCTTTACTTCTCTTCACAGGCCTTGAAATCTTCCTGATTTTTGGAGACTTCATCTTTTTTCCACAGTAGGAACTAAGAAGTTTTATATCAACCAGCTGTGAATAAAAAAGCAAAGTTTACTTCTTGACAAATCAGACTCCTTTTCTGCATTTTGTCAAAGGTTCTCTGATATAAAATATGGCACTGCCATCTACAGAGCTGACAGATGCACTTTACTGGTATTTAAATGAATTATTACTTCTGTTTCACTGTAGTTATGCAAACATCCATTTGGCAGTTATAACCTCATAGAGTACTCGATTTGAGGCTGCTTTGAACATGACACTATATCAGCTGTCAGGGATCTCCAGAGCAAGGTATTGTTCTCCTGCTACCTCACTTCTATTTTCTGCTCTCGCTGAAACAGTCGCTCTGGGGGAATATCATATTAAGATAATTCTTATGCCTAATGCACTCTCCTCTTCAAGAAAAGTTTCTTGCAGATGCAAACCCCAGGTGATGTAGATGCTGTGTAAATGTTACAGTCTGCAAGTAAATGAAGCTTGCCTACCTATGCATTGAGGCATTAAGAATATGCCATTTGATAATATCAAAAGGAACAAGAAAAGTCAGAGCAATTATTCCAAAAACAAAAGTTAGGTGTGCATACTAACATTCAAAAGAACTGGGGTTCAGGAACAGGAAGGGTTGTTGCTCTTAACTTTAGAATGGGGCCTCAGATTTAGAACTGAAAGGATGACCAAAAAAAGAAAACCCCAAAAAAGATATTCAAACACATTCTGTGTTTCTTAATGCATAAGTTTGTGTTGATAACTGCTTCACCAGATTCTATTACCCATTTACCTACTATTTTGTTACCATGGGCTGAGCAGGCTGCAGTTTTAAAGGAGATGCCACAGAGAAATGAGTTATCTAATCTAATTCCTATGGACATGCTTCCATCTTGGTTTTTTGTTTGTTTGTTTCTTGGGGTTTTTTTTGTTGTGTTTTTTTTTTGTTTGTTTTTAAAAAGAAGGAATAAAAGGAAGGGAGATGGGGCTTGTAGTTTAAACATGTCAAAAAAGTGAAACCAGGATGGAATATTAGATCTATATGTTCATTAAATTACTGTGTAGCTCAAACTGCTTTTCTATGGAGGATTTTCAATTATGTTCAGAATGAATGTCAATTCAAAAGTACTGAAGTAAAAGGAACAATTAGTGATGAAATTTCTGCACATAAACTACTGAATGACTTTGAGACTGTAGAGAACATTCTGTACTAGGACACAGGGGGAAGGAGGAACCGGGGAGAAAGGAAAAATAATTCTAGGTTAGTGGGAATAAATTATTTAGGCGATTTATTGTTCTCTTCTCTCACTTCACCCAATTTAGCTGTGGTTTTAAAAATCAGCTGTAGAATGTTATTGGCATAGATGAGTTTAGGAAGTTGTTTTTATCTTTTTATATTTGCAGTATCAGCACCATTTGCATCAGGAGACTATGATTTTTGCTTCCTGCAAAAAATACCCACACAATTCCTGGCAGCAGGATTGTGTGCAGTCAGGGTTCAGCACCCACTTGCCTTCAGTGGTTCTGGTTCTCAATCTGAGACTGCATAAAACCATAGAAAAGTTGACTGGAAGAGACCTCTTCAGATGATCAAGCCCAGCCTTCCTACTCAAAGTGGGACTATTGCCAACAGTACATCAAGTCACTCCTGGTTTTGTCTAGCTGAAAATCAAAGACTTCCAAAGATGAAAGATCCACAGCTCCCCTGGTCAACTCATTTCACTGCTGCACTTCACATTCTGGTAAAAATTTATTCCTAATGCCAAAACTGAATGTCCCAAGCCAAAAGTCATATTCTGTATTTCATTTTCCTTCCTAAAATTGCACTTTAGGAAGAACAGGTAAGTAACAGTGAGCATGTCAATGATATGGAGAATAGATCAAATAGCGCTCACAAGGCCTGATAATTTATCGTTTACAGGGAAGATTCAGAAAAGAGAAAATAAGCCATTAGACAAGTTAAAATAGTAGGAGAAGTGAGGGAAGAAGCAAAAAAATAAGCAAATAAAAAAATAACAATGTAAAAGAGAAGATATCAACTCAAAGAACAAAGGTCAGAAAGGCAAATGGAAGGAAAACAAATTTAAAAGATGTATTAAACATTCAAAACAAAAAGTACCAATATGAAAAAAGCAAACAAGAGGTACAATGAACGAAGCTGATCACTAACATAGCTATGTAGTCTGTGGTTTTGCACCAAAGATGAAATTTTCGCCAAGAAAGTGAAAGCACAACAGAATAAAGTAACAATATTAGATGTCTGACCCAGCAAGTATAAAATCATGTAAGTATGAAATTATCTTCAGGAAGAAAGAGACATCTTTATCTTACGTAGTCCACAAGTGGTGAGACAAAAAAAGTCAGTGGAAGATCACCAGATTTGCAGTTGGATGGGCATATGATTTCAGGTGACTTACAAAATTTTCTGACTCTCAGTTTTCTTGATAGCAAGATAGTAAGATATAGTCACCCTTGATGAACTTTTTTACAAATGCAGACAAAAAGAACTGATATAGAATTATTATTTGTAGACAGACATACCTTCAGAAATTTGAAATGGGCACCAGAAAATAGGAAAAAGGGAGAGAGAGAGAGAAAAAGAGAGAGAGAAAAATCTCTTTCTTACAATGAAGATAAAAATCAGAACAGATTGATTTCTGGTATAAAACACTAAAGCACAACATCAACATGGGGCATCATACAATCCATGTTATGTTTAAACCATAGTCCTCAGATATAGAACTCAAAGAGGAGTAACTGTACTGTGGTGAAGAATGGATATTATTGAAAAGCAGGAAGCGAAGATGTCTGCAGTGATTGAGATGGCTCATATAAGAAGCAAATACCCAGGTGACATCCTAGTTATATTTAAAGCTAATAAAAGCCAATTCGCTTCCTTATTGGAGATATTTCTTTTTTTTTTCTTTTGTGTGATCCCAGTGGTGTACGCTACATTTTAAGGGACTGCTTTGATCTGGCAGATGCCTTGCTACTTAATTGATTTGATTCAGGTACTCTGTCACTCCAAAGATGTGTGTAACAGTTTCTGGAAGGATATGGGGAAAGAGAGAGCATCTGCTCCATTACGGGTACATGGTCAAAGACCTTTCCAGTGTAAAAGGGGATAATAAGAAAAGGTGGGAAGCAACAAATAAAATATACAGAGGAAGAAACCTGACTGACAAATGATAAGGGAGGCAGCAATAAGAACCAAACCTGGTCAGTTATGCTAGTTCCTATGGATACATGCAATGTGAGACTGTTGATTTCAGTAAAATTATGTCCTCAATGAACTTGTCAAAATGGGACGGAAAGGAGAAGGGGAGGGCAAGGAACAAAACATATGGAGACACAAACCTGGCAGACAAACATTGTGGGCACAATGAGAAGAAACAAACCTCAGTTGTCACACTGATTGACGGGCTATCAAGAAACTGCAGCTGGTAAGGATACAAACCTGGAGGGTCCCAAATATCCAAGGGGTGGACAGTGGAACTATGTGAACTGATGAAGGAATATGCAGGAGAAGGGGATCAGGTAGGAATAATGGAGGAAGAGACAGAAAGGGGTATAAAAAGGGCCAGTCACATGTAAATAGGGGCCGGTCAATACTCTTGTCTGACTGAGCCCTGTGCCTGATCTCTGCAGTCTGTGCTACCTTCCTTTTAAACCCTTTCTTGACTAGCTCTCTGTGTAATCTCACCCTCTATCCTGACTGCTACTGAGGAGACCGGTGTGACTGGATATTGGGGCAGCAACTGGAGCCAGAGCAGGATTGTAGGCTCCGCTGGGCTGTGGTGTCAGCCACTGGAGAAAGTGGTAGCCAGACAAGTCCATGTCATCTGTGTGTGTGTGTGTTTCTGGGATGTGCTCAGCTTCACTACTGGCTGAATCTGCAAACAGGAAAGCAGCAGGCACATGCATCACCATGGGATGGAGACCTGGGTTCCCAGATGCCACAGGCTGGACTCCAGCAGCAGAGCAAGAGGGATGCCCAGGCTCTGAGCTGCTGGAGGTGGTGGTCGTTTTTAACACCACTTACATTTTTTTGTGATTGCTTCCATCTACCTATACTTTGCCTTAGTAGAAATCAATTCACCACCTTTTGTATTCTTCAGATTTTTTTTTTCCCGAAATATTTTTGCTATGGCTCTGTACAAGGACCAGTAAGAGTGACAGCAAATAGAACCTGCTCAGGGTCAGAGGATGCCAGCTATGTCACCCTCCCTAACAATAAGTGTTGCAGCCACTCAGTAATAATAAGAAAACGGTTGTCCTGACAGTGCATTCAGGCATGAATGATACTTGCATATTGGGAGTGACAAAAAAGAAAGAAAGAACTTACTGTGAGTATGGCATAGGTACAGTGAATTTGTTAAAAAATGAGAACATGAATTATTGTTTCATAAAAGATGAATGTAAATACAAGTAGTAAATGCACATAGTTCATAACACTGAGGATTTCTAGATCTGTAAGGCTGAGGCACCATGGGAGGCAAACACAACCTGAGGACAAAATCTTCTCCAGAGTTGGTATTTGCTCAATCTCCAGCTTTTGATTTTGCAGTCAAGAGTGGGAGGGATGAGCAAACCATGACTGTTATTGAAGTAACTGTGGTTGATAGGAGTATTTTAGTTCTGTGGGTTTGCTTCTGTAATGATTGCTAATAACTTTTTGTGTAGTGTGGACACTGCATTTTAGCACTCACGACTGTGGTAAATTTCATTATCTTTTGCATGACCAAAGCAAGGCAATTTTCAGCTACTCTCTGAAAAGAAATGATTTTGAAACACTGAAGAGACTAGGTGCCTTTGTTTTGCTACTTGAATAGTAATTAAATATCTTGTGAAGTGAGACTGATAAGATTAAGGAATCCTGTTGTCTGGGAGTAAAGGCAAGCAGAGCAGCAGAGAACTAGAGAAACTGTTCAAAAGTTGTCTATTTTGGCTTAAAAAGAAGGGTAGACTGCTCTTCTCAGGCAAAGTTACCCAGCTTACAGACTTGAGGTACAAACTCTAGTTGGGTTTGCCAAATTCAAGGCCCAGACTTAAACTTCTAACCATGCAAGCAGACGAAAGGACAGAGAATTCTGTCATCAACTTAAGATGCAGTGTAAACATATTTTCAAGTGTCCTTTTTTAGAAGATTGGTGTATGTGACCTCCTGAAGGATGGACTAAGTGCAGGCTTCCACTGGAAAGTTAGAAAGCTTGGGTAGATTTATCACCCTGCAGACTTTAAACATGTCGCTTCTTTTTCTTCAAAACCCTTATTACTTTTACATATGCCTTTGCAAATCATATTATGTACTATATTAAATCTGAATTTTGTTCGACAATGTTAAATATGCATACATCTTTGGTTTCCTGAGATGCATATTTGATTGAAATCTACCTCAGCAAAGATTTTTAAAAATCCTTAAATTATAGCCAAATCACAGATGATCTCAACTAGACCAATAAAATGCACGTCTTACAAACCTTAGTCCTGACTCAGTAAAGCAATCAAATGCATCCTTTATTTAAAGAATGAATGAATATACTGTCACTTCTCCTCAGCTGAGAGCTTTAAAATGCTTTACTTTAAGAAGCTTTTTTTTAACAAGGCGTCTTCTCTCCTGCATTTTCTACCTCTCATATTGCAGTCCTCTCAAACGAAACTCCTCTACACTCCCTGTCAAACTAGGTTTTATTTTGATTGGACTTTTTCTTAGTTGTTTCATATATGGAATGTCAAGATAATGGTGTTCAAGATGTTCAAACATTCAAAACATTCAAATCCGAAGTGTTTAAGACTATTTTAGATTAGGCACATTAACTCACCTGTCCCTAACAATTATCATTGGTTTAACAGTAATGTATGTCATATTCTCACCCGGAAGCTGGTAGATCTACAGTAAATTAAGCAGTTAAGTTTTACCTTCAGCCTTTGAACAGTTAAAATTAGTGTATTGACTATGGAAGGTGGAGCCGTCTGTTTACAATTATGGTCTAACTCCAGAGAGTGGATTTTCTAAAGCTTTCCTAAAACTAGTGGAAGAGATGCCAAAGATTTAAGAGGAAATTGAATCAGACCTCCAAAGACAAAAATGAATACCATCTGCATTTAAATCTAGGGAGGGAGTCGGATTTAGTATTCTAGGTGGCATATAAAGATTGCATAGGAAAAGACTGACTACAAATACAGTTTTTAACATAATTCTTGTCTAAATCACTGGGAAGATTTGCTGAAATGGAAGGTGCATGAGGCCATCTGAGCACTTGGGAGGTTTACAGATTGGTTTGAGACAATCAGAAACCAAGGAAAAATAATTTACAATGAAAAGTTTACTGAAAGTCATGAATGGAAAAAAGTTATTTTGTTTTCCAACAAAGACAGGCAAAAATATACAGTTAAAAAAAAAATAAAATAAGTTCAACTATTGTCACATATTTGAGAATCTGACTACACTTACAGTGATGGTTAGACATAAGGTGGTTACTGAAAAGCTCAACATTACAGCACCTGTTTCCTTGTACAGTTCATGGGGGAAATTACTTACCTTAAAAAATTCTTCTCAAAAGCTAGAAAGCAGAACAGGAAGCTGTTTGAAAATGGCCAATAAGGAGACACTAAAGGAAAAAAATCTGTTAAATCCAGTCTCTCTGGGTAATGGGTGCTTTGCTTACATTTGCCAACATTTTGTGCCTAAATCCTTCCGTCCTTTACAAACATTTGCATCTGAACTCAGTAGAATTTTCCACAGGAACAAGACTTATTTTCCTGTAGGATTTGTGCTCTAAGTGTCCTCTTCCAAGGTCTGTCACATACCAAAGGGGATTCCTTCTCCTGTGTATTTTATATTCTTTGATTTCCAGGGTACACAATTTTTAACTCAGGGATTCTCTCTCCTAATTTTCTTGTGAGGTGCCCAACATAATTGGGACCTCATTTAAAGCTGATGTCTCGTGAGATTGTTGAAATATACAGAAAAGGATAATCGTCATGTAAGTGAAGGATAAAAAGAATACTCCCAGCCCTAATGGTCCTGTTCTTTTTTTTTTTGTTAATACTTGGAAACATAGAAATCGGGTATTAGAAGCAATAGGCTGAGCCTGATTTGAAGTCAGCTGGGACTGGAACAAACTATCTCTATAACTTATTCGAACTGTTTTAATATTAAATGCTTACAAGTTCCCATGATATCTCATTTTGTCTTCTTGTAGACTTCCTCATCTGAGTTTGTTTTCAGGTAAAAAATGTCAATTACAATAAATCTTGCTCTTGTAGTCCCTACCTAATATGAAGATAATGCAGTTCATTTTAAATATGCTATAACTTCTCAAGTAAAAACTTAATCCAATTAAATATATGCTTCATTAGATCCTTAAAGTCTCCCAATTCAAATTAAAAAAAAAAAGAACTTCTTAAAAGGCTTCTTATGTTAAAATGGTAATAAATGCATTCTCAGATACAGAAGAATTTAATTCTGTTCTTAAATCTTATGGTGGCATCTACAGTAATTCATGTTTTTTTTCATCTCTTACTCCACATTTCTACATCTGCAGTTGAATAAAAAGCCTGAAAGCCCGTGTTTATTAAAATACATGGAACAAGTTTGCCTATTAAATCCATGGAGATAAGGTTCATTTGGAGTTGGTAGCATTTCTTTTTTTTTTTCCTGATGGGACATAACTTCTCCTGTATTAACATGTGCTGACTCACATTGGTTCAGTGTCAGACACAGAGAGGACATCAAGCAGCCTATCTGATTTAGCGATGTCAAAGTCAAAATAAAAACAAGACAACATGAACAAGAGGAGAAATACATGTTCCAGGATTCCAAACAACAGTATGGTTAATGAGGTTAGTGCTTGAAAATGTTTTAAGTGCATTACTGTTGCTCTTTTGACAAATATTGCTTCCTATACAATCTCAGCAATGTATATTATAAACAATATAATTATAGCATATAGATGAAAGAATAAATTACAAATGCACTGTAAGTTTCACCTTGTACATTCCAAGAGGTATGTATACTCACTCAATTTAGGATTTTATCTCCCTTGTTACCTATGTGTCCACAAAACCTTTGACATTAGGATCTAACTGATATTAATTTTTCCTTCTCACTTTCTCCTTTCATAGGCCTTTGCATTAGAAAAAAGTTTCTTTATGTGTTTCTGGTAATTGCTTTTCCTTTTTCTACCTACCAGAACACAGGTCTAAAGAATTCAGGTATATCACAGATGTACCAACTAAGCAGGGTAAGCAGGACATAAAAAATATCTGTTACACAGACTTGTGTTCTTTGGCAAGTCTAGCTTCACTCATGCCTTAAGTGAAAGAGTTGAGCTTGCCTCAATGGAGCGTCAAAAGGAACTCAACAACAACAACAACAAAAAAGAGAATAAAGAATAGTGTATCAGCAGTAGAGACAACTTGGCAAAAGAACTACATCAAAACTAAAATAGGGTTATCTTTTTCAAATGCTCTCTCAAAACAGTGGGATATAGGAAGCCAGAGAAGTATTCATGAGAGGGAGTTTGAAAGATATATAGAGGTTTAATATAAGAGAAACTAAAATTATTTTGAATCTAAGGGCTTTGTCACTTAATAAAAAAAAAATCTAATTTGCCTTTATCACTTTAAGAAAAAGATATGGGAGAGTCAGAGATTTACATTTTGGGAAAAGCATAAGGACTTTTTAAGATCAGGAAAAAAAAAGAGCTGAGGTGTCAATTAAAATAACTATTGTAGCCTTTTGCTGTTTAATGAAATATTAGAGACAGTTGGTGCTCTGTAATAAAAAAGATTAGAAACTAGCTTCAGTGTACCTCAGCATACTCAAGTAAGTGCTACCTTATCAAGTTGAAATTTTATGCTGACATTAAAACAAAAGTGCTGAAGAATTGAACCCTGCCTGTAAAAAGAGATACAGGAAAAGAGTTATAAGACCAAAATAGGATGAATTAAATTTAACCACTGGAAAACAACAAACAAAAAAAAGCCCACCCCAAAACTAAAATTCTGCTTTATCCTTGCTGCACAAAACTAAGGTAGGTATGTTTGAGATGTAGAAAACTCTCTCTGCTTAGAGGCTAAGAACACAAAGTCCTTGGTTATAACAGAAAAAAAGGAACAGGAATGGGAAAGGGAAGGTCAAGTGAAATAGAAAGAAGGTAAGGCAAGGCAAAAGAATGAGTAGTTATGTTCATAGATGTGGTGGGTAAATCTGTTTTCCTCTTCAGCTTGGGGCAGGTTTGAGTTTGGGGTTTTTTTGCTATAATATAAGATAATGCTCTTGAAACACTTTTACTAGCTGGTAAAGGTTTTCCTGTTTTGCTGGCACACCTGTCTTGCTGTAGGCATCTTTTTTCAAAGCAGCTTCGTGTGCAGCTGCTGGACACTAAACTGTAAAAAATTATCATTTTGGAATAGGAACATCTACAGAAAACATTCATTTGGTATAATTTTTTCTGTATGTGTCTCCATGTACAAATGCCAATAGTATCCTTACGGTAACATTTTTTGAAAAAACAAAGAGCAAGATTCAGAGAAATACTTAGACACCGAGTGTGCGACCCGTGGGTCTGACATGCCCCACAAGCCTGAGACTCATGAAAGCCTGGCAACTCTGCGTTGACTGCTCTTGAAGTAGATCCTAGGGTGTTTTTGGCTCTCAAGAGAAAAATTTTTTCTTTCCCTTAACTCATCTCTTTTGCCAAATTAGTGGAGACTGTAGTAACGGTCATCTCTCAACCCCAAGTTGAAGCTTGTTCTCCTTGTTTTTGAAATTCAAGGGAGAGATTTTTAAAATATTTGTTGACTTTTTAAAAACAAAAAGGATGCAAATTTTTTCAGTGACATGCATAAAAATGAAGCTTTTCTTCACCACATCCCTTTGGTGGATATAAAAAGAAATTAAAATAAGATCATTAGAGGTCTCCATCTTCCAATGGCCTCTATTCCTCAGTCCTTTACAAAAAATTCTGGCTCTCTTTTCTCCCTTCATAAGCTTCCTTCTCTTTTAAGGCTTCTCAACAGCAACATTCTGCAGAAATTTTCCAGGCATTTATTCAGACAAAACTCTCAGTAACTTGAATGGATATTTACCCAAATATGATCTGAGCCAGGGAATGATTAATAAACAAGTTCCCTATCTTATTACTTTCATATCTTTCCCTTTATGATTGCATTCTAGGAAATTGCAATTTTTTTCATATGGATTAGTCAAAATTATTCACTAAGGGACTTCTGTGTATTATTCATGGTACTATTTTTTGAAGCTGTTAATAAATTTATTGCAAGGAATTGTTCAATTTTCCTAAATGCTGAGCATAAATTCTGAGGATCATGTTTGCAATGTGATTACTTGTATTTATGAATTAAAATCACTTGCTACAAATGGTCTTCAGTATTGGATTAATGTTCATTTTCACTACAATCTGTTGTAGAATCATAGCAAGGTTTGGGTTGGAAGGGACCTGAAAGATCATCTAGCTCCAATCCCCCTGCCATGGGCAGGGACACCTTCCACTAGACCAGGTTGCTCAAAGCCCCATCCAGCCTGGCCTTGAACACTTCCAAGTATGGAGCATCCCCAATGTCTTTGGAAAATCTGTTCCAGTGTCTCACCACCCTCACAGTAAAGAACTTCTTCGTAATATCTAATCTAATTTTATATCTAATCTAAGTTTGAAGAAAAAAAAAAGCAAAAAAGGTGTATAAGCATTTTAGGCAAATAAATGTACGGTTATAACAAGCACTATTTTTTATTATAGTGCCATAGAAATATTTATTTATATTTTTAAAGACTGAAGCTAAACTGAGGATGAAGTTATTGCTTAAAGGCAGAAATGTAATTATGGATCATTACAAGCCACAGAAGCCTTTCCTACCCATGCAACAAAAGGATGTTTTCAAGAATCACAAAGAACAAATTAAAATACGCATTCCTCTATGTTTTGGGAAGTAACTGGCAAGGGCCAAAAATTTGCTCTGAGTTCCGCTAAATTAACAGAAGCCAGAAATTAACCAGATAGTTTATTGAAAGATGCTGTACACATGCTAGACAATGAACTTCTTTAACAGTTCAGATGAAAATGTTGAAACTAGATCCAGTGTTATTATGAAGTTTTAAACTGAAAGGAAAAACCAGCAAATACTTGAAGTAGACTATAGGTACAAGAAATATGCCCTTATGACTGGAGTGCTTTGAATAAGACCTGTTGTATTCGAGACATCTGAGCTGGATGCTGAATTTCTTGTTTAAAAACTAAACAATACAAGTTTCAGTGGGATCTGCAATTTGACTGATACAATACGAATAAACACTAAAACATGTTCCCAGATCACAAGGTAGTTAAAAAATTAGAATGCCATAGAATAGTTCAGGTTAGGGGGTCCCTCACAAGGTCATCTTCTCCAAACACCAGTTCAGAAAAGCACTAAGTTCAATGCTAGACAAGGGACGTTATCTAAGTAAGTTGTGAATATCTCCAATCATGGAGACTGCACAACCTCCCTGGATGACCTATTCTAATGTGACTACCCTCGTGGTAGAATTTTTTTTTCCTAATAATACCCCTACACTCATAATCATACTAAATATACTCTGCATAAGGACATATATGGTGTTTTGATTTGTGTAGCATTCATTTTGAAAGACAATATGTGTCTAGAAATGCAACACAGATGATGCCTATGCACTCTTCAATCCTAAAAAACAATTTGTAAGTTGAATTTAGGTTAGGATTTTGCAAATCAGTATGATCGGGTTCTACTCTTAATTATTGGCATTGCAAGATAACTTGACAAGATGCAGGCTAACAGGGGTTTAACCTGTCTTTGGATTTATCATATCTACTCAAATTCTGCACATCACATTTAAGGCAATATTGTTCAGCTGCTTCGAAAATTTTTTTAAGGAAAGTCAAAAGATTAATAATAAAAAAGTAGTGGCTAACCATAAGAAAAATCTGCTTATTCTTTTAGAGTAGTATGTGTTAAGAACTACAGGATAATCAATTCTGACTGTATATCAGGATTTAAAAAAAACTTGTGATATATGGCTCCTTCATTGAAGAGGAATAGACTGGCACAGTTTTCCCAGCAGACAAAATTAAATGATGATGGGTGGTCTGTCAAGAAATGGCATTACATTAGCAGAATGAGAAACGATTGCAAACACAGAAATCTAATAACCAGAGAAAGAAATTATCAACCATTGAAGCAAGTTTGGCTCCCTGCCAAGTTTTACATAACTTCAAACAAATTGTCTTACAAAAGAGGTTGAATTTACAGATATATTTGAACACCAGAAGTTGAGGTTTTTTACCCTTATTTCACCCTTACGAGTTTTTTTCCCCAGAATTGGCTTCAGTAATATCTGGAGATAACCTGGTGGAATAAAGTACTCTTCTAGCATGAGAAATTATGTTAAAAAATGACTATTGATGTACTAGAAGTAATAGCAAGATTTTCATTGGGTACTAGCAATACTGGCAAGGTATTCATTGTGTAACACCTGTGAATAGTCTGTAGGGTGACTCCAGCATGACTTTCAACAGGAGCTAGAGAACATCCACGATGCAAATGCCTTTTACTTCATTCAGCTCAGATAAGAAACTGAAGGACCTGATCATTGTGTGAGTCACTTTAACTAACATATGCAGGAGAAAATTTTTCCCATTAAAATTTTAAGAAAAGGGGCAAAGCGTCCCATCCAGAGTCCAAGAGACCAAATTCCCTTCTGATCTGCAGAGCAGTCTTCCACTGGGAAACAAATTCTGCCTCCACATCTGGGAAAATTCTGATAAGACTCCTAACAAGGAGAACATTGCAACATGATCTGATGCCAAAAGAGTAAAAGCTGTATTTTAAAGTTAGGAGCTTTGAAGGTTTGCAAGGTACAGAATCTGCGTATGTATCTTACGTCATGGATCTGTGCCCTGTTCCTCTATCCCTCTTGCCTTTTAAATCTAATGGTTTGAGTGACTGGTTTCATGTTCATGTTCTGCACACTTTACTTATTTCTGTATATTTCACCAATCATCCACTAGAGTGCAAACGAAGGAAAGGATTCCAAATAGGTGGAATAGATACGAAACATCCACACATATGGCGATGCCCCAGAAAGGGTAGAGAGATGCCCAGAGAGGGTAATAAGTAACCTTACTAGCATCACAGTGTGTTGCTACTAATCATATAGCCGGGCATTTTTGGAGAGAATTAGAAAAAACTTGGGGAGTTGGTTGAAGACAATTTGAATCAGAAATTATTGTTAGAGAACTACTGGAAAGAAGTTTGATAAAGTGTGGTAAAAATACAGTAAACTCCAGCAGTTCATAAAAGGAACAAAGATATGTTAGGTTTTTTTGTCATGCAGACCAGATTAATAATGATCAGAAGCTATGAAGCTTGTTTCACAGGTACGGTGTTTGACTCCATTTTCAAAGCCTAAGCAAGTAGAGCAATAGACCATCACTTCAAATAGTAATGATGTTTTATAGAAGTTTTAGTGGAAAGATTTGGAATTAACTAATATCAGAAACACAAATTCAGTTATCAGAAATAACTAATATTAACTAATATCAGAAACACAAATTCCTCTCTAAGTCTCTAAGATTTAAATGCAATAGCCTGGTCAGGCAAGGTTAATTTGCACAGCTGATTTGCCCTTCACTGTACTGTGCCTACCTTCTCAAGTTTTCATTCTTTGTCATGGTTCACAAGCATGTATGCTTACACAGAAAAGAAACACAATTTTTACCTTAATTAATGGGAATCTGAGAATAAGTTCTGCCCAGAAAGGGCAATACCATGGCTGCATACAGATTTAGCGCTGATTGATCAGCAAGGCTAGAAAACAACATGGAACAATTATTAATAGGATTTCAAGCTTGATTAACTTTCTAAGAAATCTAACCCTCAGTACTCATCACCGGCTTTTGATGATTAACAAGACTTGCCTCCCTTTTCTAAAACCCCGATAGCTCACTATATGGCAATAGCAGAGCACAAATGCGTACATAAGAGATAATATTACTCTACTTTCTTTGGGTCTGGAATTGAGTGATTTATTTTCAGTCTAGGTTTAACGATCCAAACAGCTTGACTTTCTATCCATTATGAGCTACTTATAGAAACAGTTTCCATAAGCCAATAAGCTTTCAGTCCAAACTAAGACTGTTTTCTTTCCTCATAATATTGTTATTTTTTGAAGGCCAAATTCTGATTTGTGTTTTCAGCTTCAATGGCAGTTTGTCAGAGAATAAGAGAACCCAGGCCTTTTAAGAAAGTCAGTGGTAAATATGTAATGAAAAATTTTTTTCACTGGAAATAATAAGACCAGATAATATGATAGATGGCCAGCTGTTATTTCTGGGAAATACATGGCACAGTATAATTGCACACTACCCTCTATTTCCATTCAGATCTCATTTCAAAGATTTGGTAACACTTTATAATTTAAAAAAAAATTCAAGGTACATGTTCTGAAATTCTTCTTATTACAGGAAAATACAGTTTTCACCCAAGTGAGCCAAACTTCTGCAATTATGAGGAGACTGAGGAATTAATTAATCAACTGTTCACAGTATACTTCTGATTTAGTCTCATTTATTCAAAAAAGATTCAAGAGTAAATAAATACTGCTAATATATGTTTAGAAAGTAAAATATATTTTCCAACTCCTATTTGGTAGATTAAAGCATTTATTTAGATATGTTCTACAAATATCTTCAAAAGTTTCTTTAACCCAGTTCTGCTGCAGACTCTAGAAAAGATTTACCAGAGCAGAATGTTGATAAGGTTTTTATTGACGCCTTCAAAGACCATCAGTTTCACATCACTTGACATGCACGTGCCGGGCTGTGTGATATAGCAGTGGCCGGGCAGATCTGCATCTTCTTCTTTCTCTGTAATCTTTATTGCTGTTATGTTCAGCCCTTGTGTATTTTTCGGTGGCATTTCTGTAGCACGTGATCATGTAACATGCAAACCACAGCAAATGCAGCTCGTTCTCCAAACTCGTGTCAGAGGATCTCTTGAATCAGATCGGAAATTAGTTGTATCATGGCTCTGAATTGTTCAGCCTTTCCTTTTATTTATGTCTTTAGCTGGGCAGAAGAGATGGATTTGGCACTGCGACAATAATCACAGCTCTGCTGTGGGCGGGTTGCCATGTGGTAGTTGATGAAGACCTCCAGTATCTGCCTCTTTATTATGGCTGAACAAACTAGTTTAATGAATATTAGTGTCAATTCAGTGAAATACCAAATTATAATCAACTGAACTAGAACAACACAAAAAAAGTTAGTTTCCAAGAAATATTGGGGAAAAAATCTTCCACAGGGAGAAATTGCAATCTCAAGTTGGTCTGGGATAAAGAAACAAGTATATATGCTAGCTGAAGGCTCCTGATTACTGAACTAGTCTAAAAGTTCAACCCATTATCTTTCCTTAATTAGCATTTAACAACACATTTTAGAATAATGAGGATCTTGCAAAGTAACCTCCAGTCAAAAGGAGGATTAGACAAGAGCAGAGAAAATAAACGAGTCCCTCTAGAAAAGCTTCCATCACGCTTTTCACCACTTCTGTGCACTTCATGCTCATTACACTCTGGCTAAAAATTAAGCTGAATGTCCAAGATGAACGTGAGAAATTATGGAGTCATAATGCTTATATCACATCACCAGCATGGAACTTTGTCTTCCAAGGTACAGGCAGAAGCAGCATTGATCATTTCTCACACAGCATCATAAGCCATTATAATGTGTACTATTACAATGATTTAAACCCCATAGGCTTTTAAGAGACATCATATTTAATGTTATCTACCTGAGCTAAACCATACTTCATGTTATTTTTGTGCTTCTTTACAAACTGAGGATGAGGTTTTGTTGTTTGCTTTTAAATTATCACCCTGCAGTGAGATGAAGTATCCCAGGCAAAGTCAGACCTTGAGTGTCTGACTAACTCAGTATGGCAAAGCAGCGCTAAGCAAATGCAGAAATGCCCCAAGTCTCATTGTGAAAGGCCAGGAATGAGCCATGTCACCATAATGTCTTCTGGAAGACTTTATTTTCCCTTCTTCTCAACAAATTCTTCATGACTAAAGACTCCAAACTTTCTGTGCATGTCTGCTTCATTCTGCCTATGTGTTCTCCTTAATACCTTTTTAACCTGTTACCTGACTTCATTTTTAATAAATGAAGGAACATAGCTTCAAAGATAATTAAATTTTTAAAGTTGCATGGAAATTTTTGTCCAGGAGGACTACCCTATAAACCTAATTTCTGAGGAAATAGCTAAAATATGAATTCAAACCTTTTTAGACTCCATGGAATCGGTCTGGGTGGTAAAGACCTTACAGTTCTCCAAACAGGAAAAAAAATCATGGAACATGATGGAAGCGAGGTGCTGAAAATACAATACAGAGACTTGACTGACTACATGAAATAGAAGCTAAGGAAGAAATGCTTGGAAAGAAAAGTTGGAGTCAGGCAAAATAATCAGTTCATATGGAAACAGAGTGCCTATAGAGAATTCACCTGGCATTTCAAGAAGTCTAAAGACATAGCACAACTTTAAGTAAATCCTTTTTGCCTTATTACTCTGTGGGGAGCAAGAAAAGAAATGGAGAACTGGGGGGTTCCCCAAATCTTTTATTGAAGCAGCTGTTCTGTAATAGCTTGGGGTAAGAGAATTCACCCATCTTGCCACAGAAGTGCTGCTGAGGCATTTGAGCAGCATATGGCTTTTAAGAAAAGAAAGCTGCTGCAAATTTTTTGTCCCTAAAACTTTTGGCTTATCCATGCTGGCTTGAAGACCCCTATGACACTCTCAGACCCGACATGAGTCACTGTGTCAATCCGTTCTGCATCTTCAGAAAAATACTTCTCCCCAAATGCCCACTGCTGTTTTTGAAAGTAAAATCTTTGGGAGTAAAATTCAAAGCATAATGTATTGCACTGTAGGCAAAAAAAAAGTACAAAGGCTGGGTGTACCAACAGGCTTTTATTTTTGTAATTTTCTGTTCATGCTGGGAGGAAACCAGTAGAGACAGCACTTTTAAAATACGTGATACAGCTGTTGTTGGCGTCTGTAGACGGGCTGTGCTAGCTCAAGGCATTCCAAATAATATTTTTTGCAATGTCTTTTAAGATACTCAGACAGAGACACATTACAAAGCACCATGGCATCAACTACAGGCAGCCTCTTATCCAGACTCTTAGAAAAACAATAACAAGGGAAGCTGATTGCCAATCCGCATTTAGGTAGTTTCACTCAGCTGTGCTGGAGATGCCTGCCCACACTCTGTGTGTCTCATAGCTTTTGTCAGCATCAAACCTTGCACTATTATTTTTAAAGATAAAAGGCATGGATAAATATGAATACCTTAAAAGCCTTAGTACAAATGTAACTAGTTTGTTAAATACCTTTAGCTGGTATCAAGAACAATTTGCATTGGAAATGGATTTTTATTTATTTGTGCGGTTAAGTAGGGGATAAAGTTCTAAATTGTTCTAAGACAGCTGTTTCCATTTTAGCTGTTGTAAATGGATAATCATGCGATCTTGTACACACAAACAGGTGGGGCCATTAAATGCCTTCTTTCTCCATTCGAATGCCTCAACTGCTCCCCATGAATACAGCCACTAAAAGCTGTATGCTGCTTTCCTAATGAAACCATGGGGAAACTGCTGGTCCATTTGGGATTTCAAAATCAATTACAATATCCTGTTTCAATTAAACAAGGAAGTTTTCAGTCACGATTAGGTCCAGCTCCTTTCCACAAGTTGCCATAGAGGCTGATGATAAAAGCAAACACTCTGCCAGAGGAGGAAGGGGAAAGTCCAAAGAGAGGATGAGATTAGCTGATGGCTTTGCAAACACGCTATGAGATTATTTTTTTTCTGTCCAGCGCTTTCATTTTCCCAAGGTGATGGTGATAGAAAGCATCTGGGTCCTTTCAAGGCAGTCCTTGGAGAAGCAAGACCCTATATTCCATTTTGGTTTCAGGTTTAGTATTCTTCTAAGCAGGAAAGCCAAATGAAATGAATTTGCCAGCAGGGCATGTTGAAGGCAGAGATCTCACATAGTAGAGGTGCAGACCAGCTTCTGCAGAGTCCAGCTGTTTACTTATAAATTCCTGCTTCTCATAAAAACAGCTGAATCAATCAACTTCCATTGACTAAGAATATTACTCCTCAGTGCAGTTTTCCAACAGCTTTGGAAAACCAACCACATGGTTAAGCTAGCTCGCTTTCTTTTCAGTGGGAACACTTTATTATTGCAGCAGTGAGGTCTTATTAAAAATACATAATCAATCTGAAGTACCCAAAATACCCACACTATGTTAAAACTCACCTGATTTATCCAGTCAGTTAATACAGAACATAAGAGAGAGCTCTGGTGATTGTTAAGTGTCTTCACATTCACTGTGGCACTCCTTCGTGTCATGGGACATAACACCGTATGCTCCATGGATTGCACATTTTGTACCAATAGGAAAAAATGGGCAGCGGTTTGCCTATTTACTGACCAAAAAAAAGCCTCTCCAAAATCCAAGACAGATCAGAAAATGAAACCATATTTAATCAGGTACATTCCCAAAACTCATGTTTTCTTCACAAGGGAATTAAATTAGAATTTATGAGAATCACTTGCATGCTAGCTCAATGCTGACTCAGTAGAAAGCTAATAGATTAATCATTAAAGTCTCCAAGTTTCATCTGCTGAGGTTTGGGGCAGGTTTTGCTTCTTGTATAATATCTACATAGTTATTGAAGGGTGTATTTATCCCAGTGTTTAATATAAATGATGATTTTTCTTGTGTTTTCACTATTTCCTATTTTGTTTTTTTTAAAATGCTGAAGTGCAATGTCATATCAAACCCAAAAGTAGACAGCTGTCTGTATAACCAGAATGAATCATTCAACTTATTAATTCATATTTAATCCTTCACTGTGGCTGACGTGATGTCAGCTTGACAATTAAACTTTTTAATGCAGTTTACTTACTGCTCTCAAAAGCTTCAGCTACTGATGTGTTGCTTATTTTGTGGCAAGTTTTTAAAACCAAGTCAATAAAAATCAAAAGTCTGAAATTACATGTACCGAATTTTCCTTGTGACATTGTATGGGAATAGAACTGTTATTTTTTAAGTAATCATAGCATGGCTGACACTAAACATGTCACAGAATTAAATGCAAATCCTCCCCAGTAGAACATGAAAATCATAGAAATAGGGAAAAAATATTGAAAATTATGGTTCTGTCATGCACATTATACACAAAAATGCATGCTTTCTAGCAATGTCTTTTAAAATTGGTGACAGTGGCTAGTTCTAAGGAAGGATTTAATAGAAAGAAAAATAGCTATAAATTTAAAAACTCATCAGACCTCAAGAACTGAAAGTGGCAATAACGAAATAATGAAGGATTAATATTTCAAGATAGGAAAGAGGAAAACACAAGGAAAGCATGACTTAAAATAATGGAAACAGTAAGTGAGTACCAAAACCATGTAATAGAAGCCAAACTTAAAAGAATTTTTAGCAAACAGTGTCAGAGAAGCATATACCCCTCTATCATCCAGCTGGTAAGTGGATGTGAATAATTTCTATGGGTACATAGAATGGAAGATAGTGTTCTTCTCATATAAGAAAACTTATGAACCAAACCAAAGCCATGCAGTTCAGTTAGCCCAATATCCTATTTCCAACACTGATTACAAGCAGTCTAGGTAGGAGTAAGTCTAGGAATATATATATATATATATATAAAAATTCCTAGTCTAGAAAGTATATATATCTGTGTGTGTGTATACATATACATACACACACACACACACACACACACGTACACTTTCTCTGTGTGTTCTCCTAGCCTCTGATTTTTTCCAGGTTGGCGGACAGGCTTGTTCATTCCTTGTGGAAATCACCAAGAAACTACAATAGTCATACAGGTTAAAGCAGTTACTTAAAGAAAGTATCACTGATTCTGAATGATCATGCTATGAACTTATCTAACCTATATAACCATGTACTTTCATTATTGTTATTTCCCGTCTCTGTCTTGTTCTGTATTATTCCTGGTTCACGGAAGTCTTTTTGTACCCTAACCTCCCACTGATGTCAGTGAGAGTTATAATTTAAATTAAAAGTATGTCAGCAGCTGAGTCAGCAAGCAGTCAGAAAGTGAAGAAAAAGATATAAGCCATAAAAAATGAAAGTGGGAAAAAAGAATGAAGGGTTGAGATAGGGTATAATATAACAATTCTTCAGTATACTTCAAGTTCACATTTAACTAATGTTTACATTTGTCTTGTATTAAATTGTTTCTTTCCTAAAGCTGAAACATTTAAAATGTAGAATCCAGATTAAAAGTAAATACTCATCTCTTTGATGTCAATGAGCTTGAACTCACCATGCCTAATTTTTAAAGGAATAATATTAAGAGTGAGGTGAGATGTTGAAGTAGCATAACAGAAAAAAAAGGCTGGAGTTAGGGAATCTCTACTATCTTCAGCAATTAAGCTTATAGTGTACAGAACCCAGCTGAGGAAGTTGGGTAGTAAAAAAGAAATAGTAATATCCTCAAATTACTGATGCAGTGATACAATGATAAATTTTACATCATAATACAGTGATAAAGCTTACCGGCAATTCTGACTAGATCCCAGCTGGAAGACATTCCCTTCATCAGAGCACACCACATAAAAACTCATTTAAATGTGTCTGCATAATTTGCCATCTGAAAGTTTTAACCAGCTGCTCATAGATACACTTGTATTCTCTTACTTCAGAGATGCAAATACATTTTTTTCAGCTTTTTTGACAAAGTTAGTTAGGGAAATTCGGTCTGTTTTCCCCTTCTAATGTTGTAATTATATTAGTGTGAAAATGGCCATTGAAGCTTTCATTCAGAATACCCTCAGACATTTAAAGCACAGTTCTTTAAGGATGGTTTATCTCTAGCAGATGCGTTACTATAGACCTTTAGCCTTTCAATCCACAAGCAATTAGGACGTCCTTTTAACCAAACTGCAGAAGCAGTCATTCACTCTGCAGTCCAATTAATTTTTGGGGGGACTTGCATGGGTGTGGGCTTTTTTTTCCTATGCAGTTGAAAAAACCAGTCTTTTTGAAAGAACATTCATAAAATTGAAAGTGTAACTTCAATGAATTCATAATTGACTGATTTTGGCAGTCTTCAGCTATGCAGCAATATACCTTAAGCCCTCACCTGAATTACTCGTCTCTGTGTGCCCTAGAACTTTTATTTAGAGAAAGTAATGGAAGCCCAAGAAATGCCAGTGCTGTAAAAAAAGTAGGTGCTGGGGCTATGCATAGGTTTGGAGCAGGAAAGAGTACAAGGGAACATTTTTTTCCTGCTCCATAGCCATCTAGGTTTTTAACATTTATATTAAGCTTCAGCATGTAAATTAACATGTAAAAATGAGTTGCTTGTCTAAGGTGCTCCATCAAGAGTAATTTCTCTTGAAATCTTGCCCCTGCAAAATATTCCGTGATCTGATTACTTTTAGGCCATAGATCATAACCTGCCACCATCTGACAAATATGTTTTATAATGTATATATCAATAGAACACAGCATTCAGATCAGACATTCTACCAGAGGGTCTGAAAGTGCCTTGCAAACAGAAACTCAGCCAGCCTCCTAAATCGTGTTAGCTGCGTGACTATTTTTCCCTGGCTGAGAGAGAAATATGGAGTAGTTGCATTGGTAGTGCATAGCGAACTACAATGGTGTCATAATAAAGATTTGTAAATATCAATCCTTGGGTCCAACCAAGTGGCTACTTTTCTGGCTCTTCTCAGTGTGTTTTCATCTTATCCAGTTTACATGGTACGCTCAATGTCTTGCTGCGCAGAGCTGGATTATCACTGACATATAGAAATATTTGTTTGCAAAATACACTGTATAACTCAGAGCTTCAAAATTTAGGAACAGAAGACATGCTTTAGAGTATGCAAGATATTATTTCAGACACACTCTAATGCTTCACTGGGACTAGTGCTTAAATTTCAATTGGTTTTTTTGTGCCTTCATTTTGTGCCTTCATTTTGCTTTTCTTCATTTTGTTCTGCAGCCCCAGTTATTATAGTCAAAGCCAAGAAAATCCAAATTCCATCACAAGCTTTTAGGGAAAAGATGTGTATCTTCAATAGATGTCTGTTTTCCTTTCTTTCTTTTTTAGAAGGACTTGACTTGACACGAGAGCAAGTGCAAGGTCCTGCACCTGGGGACGAAGAATGCTAAGCACCAGTAGAGGTTAGGGGTGGACCTGCTGGGAAGCAGTTCTGAGGAGAAGGATCTGGGGGTCCTGGTAGACAGTAAATTATCCATGACCCGGCAATGTGCCCTTGTCACCAAAAAGGCCAATGGAATCCTGGGCTGCATAGGGAAGAGTGCGGCCAGTAGGTCGAGGGAGGTCATTCTCCCCCTCTACTCGGCACTGGTGAGGCCACAACTGGAATACTGTGTCCAGTTCTGGGCTCCCCAGTTCAAGAGGGACAGGGAACTGCTGGAGAGAGTCCAGCGAAGGGCAACCAAGATGATTGAGGGATTGGAGCATCTCCCTTATGAGGA